>JAKGSA010002358.1:0-19451 GCA_033558755.1 Philaethria dido
TTTTTATACTGGCTACATACAATTTACTTAATATTTTTTTTTAATTAATATATTAAGAAATAAAAACGTCTAGACCAAAAGCTTAGCTAGCTTAGCAAGAGCAAGAGCTTAGCTTGCTTATAATTAGTAGCTTAGCTTAGCTACCAATTATAAAACATAATGTTTTATATATAAAAGATATTCCAAATAAATTTTTAAATTATTCGTGAAAAAAACAATCTTATGACTATTATAACTGACAACATTTTATATTAGGGTTTTGAAAGTAAGATAATAATTTCCTCAGCAATGATATAGACGAGTCACCATGCAATGAGATGTCAAAAAAAAAATTACTTTTAAGGTAATATAATAAATTTCAGGTTAAATTATGTTAATATAATAAATTTAAGTAATTCCTCACAACAAACAAAATAATACTTGACCAACTATTATCTACTAACATGTGACTATTGGCGGAGAGTGGAGAATGGAGTGTCTTGACACTGGTTTCTCTTTGTTTATACTGCTATGTGATAAAAAGCTTGAGGTTGCTACTATCACTATCACTATGGGTATAGTATTTTTTTCTAACATAAATAATGAAGGTCTAGCACTAAGTTAATATGAATGATAAGTATTAAATCATAACGTATCTAAAAATGGTGCTCATTGTGATTATTTTTTTTTTTATTTTTTTTATGGATAACGGATGCCAAACGAGCAGAAGGACCACCTGATGGTAAGTGATTACCTTCGCCCATGAACATCTACACCACCAGAGATGTTGTAGATGCGTTGCCAACCTAGAGGATAGAGACGGAAGGGGAGGATAATGTAGTAGTCCGCTATCGGAACCACCACATTTTTGGGAAAGAATGGGTGGGAAAGGGGAAAACCTGGCTTACATGCCATCGAACCGGAACACATCACAAGATATTTGGCGGTTCGTCTTTGACATGATAGTGGTCGCGAGCCAGTCGGAGGACGAACCTCCTACTACTAAACAAAATTTATTATTATTCTTAGAAGTAAGAAAAGCATTGATTCTTCTGAAATATTCTGAGTCGTAGAATATAACTGAAGCTTTAAAAAAATTGAAGTTTCAAATTCAGGGATTCTCCAAAAATTTCTAAGATTCTTTTGTTCAGTACCTAGATAATGAGCTGATAAACAAACGCTTCAACTGTAAATAGAAAAAAAGTTTACGTCGGCTTTTTTCATTAATTTTAGAAAATCGAGCTATTCTTTCAGGAGCTACGATATCACAGACAAGTACATCGGTAGTTAGACTTATAAAATTCCTATTTTTACGTTGAACGACGACAGATGATGACTCTATAGGTAGGTACTACAGGAAAAAGGTACAGTATAAAAAAAATAAATAAGTGGTGAACTAATGCTTACTTACTCGTAATTATTGGCACATATTGAAATACCGTAAATAAATAAAAGAAAATCACTCACAACTTGGATGCATTTTGTTTGACAGTCAATCAGTGGATAACGGAAGAGTTTTATATATATAAGTATAGTGATAGCGTTCTAGGTGATTCTATTATCACTTCTATATGGTTATTACTTTCATATCTATAGAATTTTTGAGTATAGTTGTACGTAATACGTATAGATTATACTTAGTAAGTAAAATATCACTAGAATCTTTCTTTGATACTGCTAAAACCGAAGAAGAAAAATATTTCGGAGTTTATGGGGTACTTTTATAATAGAATGCATTCAACCTGAGAAGTGCTTAAATATGTACCTAAACATCGATTAACCGCGCCTTGCTTTTTCGTGAGTCTCGACTCAAGCTTCGTTTTTCAATCGATTGGAAGATTTCTTAAATACAAGCAATTCGTCGCGTTGTTACTGTGATGGTGCGGGCACTTTGATCTGTTTTTGTGGGCGGCTGCCGCGGTGGGATTGGCTGCACAAGCCGTTAGTTGAATTACTAGCTTTTGTACTAAACGACAAACACACTCACTCGATATAAATGGAACTATTCATTAAATCTTTAATCGAATATATTTATTCATCATACTTCTCATAGACAAACCCTACGGTACAAAGGCATTTTTACTCTTATATTATAATGAACTAAATAAAATAATTTATATAAATTAGTAATACATAGATACAATATAAATGGACGAAGCAATACTTTATTAATTGAAATTATTCATTAATGTGCTATAAAAAACATGTCTATTCGAAGATTTGATGAGCTGTATCTCATTGTATACTTGATACCGCAAATCATCGAAAATTCAAGTTTAAATTTGAAGCAAAAAGGGCTGAGACGGTGCAATCGTCATCGTTTTATATCCGACTCCGTTTCGAATCGCTCCATTTCCATTTGCTTTTTGCTGCGGCATGTGGCAACACCGACCTGCTCTGTCAATCTCTTATTATTAATTACCTTCTTTTATGCCTACACACTTCTATCGATCGTGTTGATTAAAATATCCTTATAATAGGCCGCTACAATTACTTACAACCAAAAAAAAGCTATGTCGGCATAAATTAATCGTAAATGCCTATGGAATATTTTAGGAAGTCAGAGAAATATATTAAAGTTATTATAGAGACGTGTAAGTACGTTTTATATTTAAATAGTAACTAATTAAGAATTTAACCTGTTCGTAATAAAAGGTACATTTCAATTCAACGTAAAATTCAGAATGTACATTATAAACAACCGATAACAATAAATAAATAATAATAACATAACGAATAACGCAGCGACGCTAATTAATTATACTTATATATATAGAGAGCTTAAACCGAATAATAAGAGTTCATTAAATCGTGCACGGACCGCCAGTCGCCGATGCGCGGGCGCCGAAAGACATGTATAAATTGCTCAATTTGGTTTTGACCAAACGGCATATTAAATTATTACTTCTTATCATTTTCGCTTGTATGAAGCTTCTTGGGTACGCTTTCCTGTGGGCACGGCGGGGGCTTACATTGCTTACAACAACATATGCTAGTGCAATTAATAATTCAACCACTTTCATTATTATTGAGATCTTTATATATCGGTTAAATAGTTTAATTTGAATGAATACTAAAAGGATTATTCATTTAATTTTGTTATTTTTTTCATATACACATATTCACAACACACATTTCACAATTTTTTTAAGACAAACGTTTATTTTTCTTTCATTTTTTTCCTAGGAAAAAATTGATAGATCTAGATCTTTTATGATTTATAATTTTAATTATTATACCTATAACTAAATATGTTTCTTATGAGAACTCCTTACTTATTTATTTATCAAATACACAAGCATTATCAGACAGCTCATCGCTGTCAGTATCTATCGCAAACTGTAACACTTATATAGGTAGTCCGATACAATATTCAACATTGTATTTTTTTTAACATAAATCATTCAAATAATTCAATGCAATATTGATAATGATAAACAATTTTCTTTTTCTTGGATTGTTTTTATCGCGGCAAAGAGACACAGAAACGAGATGACAACGTTACGAATCGGAATCTAATTTTTCAGTTGAAAGGTGGCAGCAAAAACTCGATCAGATGGGATGCTGTCGGCGAGCTCATAGGGGCCATGATTTCCATGAGTCACGGCCAATGGCTTCACCCCGCCGTCGAATTAATTACAGAAATTGGAAGTTATCAAGGGCAAGAGGTAGCTACGTCAATGTATATAAATTGTGTACCTTTCTACATTTACAAATTTTATAATTCAGATCACTTCTTTAATTATGGCTAAGATTTTAACAATAAATGCTTAGTAATTTTTTTATAATATTTTTGTTAAGGATTATATTATTAAGCTTACATGTTAAATTACAATTGATTTTCTCTATGTAGGGAAACAACAAATCTAATAAGAAAATATTTTCTAATCTCCCCATGGTACATTCAGATGGTCAAGTGTTCTTAATATCTGATAAAACTATGAAGACATCTATATTACTTATAGGTAATTAAAACTCACTTTGTAAAGTGAGGAAGGGATTTCAATCTGCAATCACAGAGCTTACTATATCAGTCCAATCTTAACTGCGGTACTTACAGCTGCAGAAAGAAATAAAGTTTTAATAAGTACCTATATAATATTAACAATTCATGTACTTTTGTCAATTTTAAAAGCCTAAATTCCGGACAATATACCTTACATTCTATTGATAATCTGGATCAAACAAAAATTCACTTTTTTTTTATGGATAAAGCGATGGCAAACAAAGAAGCAGAAGGACCACCTGATGGTAAGTGCTTTGGCCTTTCGCCCATGAACCTCTACAACACCAGATGTTGTGCGCCACAACCTAGAGGATATAGATGGAAAGGGAGACACCGTAGTCCCGCTGTCGCGGAACCACCTAAGCCATTTTGGGGAAAGCGGGATAGGTGGGAGAGGGGAACCTGGTTTACATGCTATCCGAACACATCATAAGATATTTGGCGGTTCGTCTTTGACATGATAGTGGTCGCGAGCCAGACGGAGGACGAAACCCCCACCACCAGTAACTAACACGATGTTTATACGAATAAACAATATTGAAAATCCAACTTTTAATTTGTAACATTAAAATGAATCGAGAACAAAAATTTTCAATATGCAGACGGATTTCACGACATATTCTTTATAAAAATTCGCTTAATTATGAAAATATTAGTAGGTATATGTAATTTAAGCGAATTTTCGTTTTTGTTTGAGTTTCTGATGCACGGCCATCTGGTGTGGGATGTAATAAGAGCGGTGTCCCGTGGAGTCATTGTCCACAATAATTTGTAGCTAGCATCACTCTAAAACACTCTTCAGATAAATAATAACGTTATTTATTTTAATGAAAGCCATTGCTAGTTTCTCACTCTAAAATATAAAAATATTAGATTATGGGTTCGGTTGATTTATTTTAAACAATATAAAGTAATTAACAAATGCTGGATAATAAATACCTCTATCGTAACTCATTTCATAGTAACAATACATAAATATCTGATTAACATACAAAGAAATGTATAAACCATAGAAAGGAAACTGAACGGAGGCTGATTCATCTAAAAAAATATATCTTTATTATGATTCTTAGTAATAATATTCATACGGATCAACGGCTACAGTGAGCTTGACCGATCAACCAAGCAACTCAAATATATAGTTTATATAGATAGGTTAATGGATGGGGCGCATCACGACACAAGAAAAGATTTTTGATGTGAAAACTTTCCAACATTCCTTTTTCCAGCCATACTCTGAGCAGTACTCAAATCTTTCGTGTAAGTAAGAATCACAGGAAAATAAAAACTGACTTTCAAACCCAGAATGGTAGTGAGCTGTAGTAATGAATACCAAAAAAATCATATTCTTCATCAATATCTTTATTTGAAAAGGAGAAAAAGAAATCCGCTCATATGAACAGAGTAGCGCAAAAAGCTGGCTGAACTGGAACAGGATGATTGGTTTTCTTTAGCAAATTGGAGTCCCACAGCCTCTAGATAGAGCAAACCCTTTAGCTAGAAGGCTTTAAAGATCATGAAAAATATAAAAGTGCTCTCCATCAGAATACTTTCTGGTATATTTGTTGTCAGATCTGATTCTGATGATGACTGATCAGGTCCTATCCCGCTTTTATTAAAAACCAGCAAATTCTGCAGTTAAATGTAGAGGAGTTTCTAACTGCTGAAGAAATCACACAGTTGCATTTGTCTGTAAATAAGTATAGAGAGTGATAAGATGCTTCTTTTTGCATTGAGGTAAAAGTGTGGCTGTGACAAGCTCTTTCAAAGTGAATTTTCTGTTGGGAATCCAGGTATTTTCACGGAAATATAAGCGTAGTAAGTCTCGCATTATAATATATATTACTGGGAATCAGATTGCTTGTTAGATTTATTTGGTAGATATTATGTACTATAATTTATATTTCAATCTGGTTTAATTGAGTATTCTTCATCAACTATATAAAACAGTTTTGTTTCTGAAAAAAATTATTTAGTCAAATCTCCATCGCTGTGATAGCCATGTATCATATGCTGGTATTTTAACTTTTAATTCTTACTGCGAACCCTTTACAATTGGCGTAAGAGTGACTCTTATTTCTAAATATTTTGTATTTTTTCTTATAAAATATAATCCCAATCTGAAAAGATTGATGTAATAGATACAGTAATTTTAGATGTCCTCCAAAAACAAATCGACTTTTCATCAGCTGGTATATAATTTTTGTGTTCAAAACTGCTGAAAGCAAAATAAACACATTTCTTTTCTGGTTATGTTGTCTTCCAGCTGGACACCCTCCATACTGGTCGAGGTGCAGACCTATGCAGTATCTGCTGTGTCTGGCTTCCATCAAGCAACAGCCACCTCTGTGCATCAAGGCTCACCACGCGCAACCTGAGTCCCAGCTACGGATTTGGGTTTCTTTCACTACGCAATATTGTTGACCATTATGGTTAAGATAGAAACCTGTTTTGCTAAAAAGAGAACGCAGTAATATCCATGTCAGATTTAATAAAAGTTATCTTCGTAAGATAATTCAAAAAAGACAGAAATGTTTTAATACGAGCGAAGTGCTGCATAAAAAGTTGAAATATATCAAAAATGATTACTGTGTACTGTGCAGCAGATAAGAATATTTTTTGGCATATGCACATTATGAAATAATAATAAATCAATGTACACGTAGTAGGTAATGACAGTTTACTAATATTGATACCTAGTGGGGAACGGAGTGTCTAAAACACTAGGGTTCTGCCTACCCCCTGGGTTGAGCCTCCATACAGCGGTGAAGTTATGTATGTGTATGGCGATACCTACATACAAGGAAAGTCAATATACGTAAATACATAGGTTACTTATAAAATTTGTTGTCTTGTTATTTCAGATTACATTTTTAATAAATAAAGAAAAATCTTTCTGATAGTTGGGTGATAAAATTTTTAGAATTAATTGCGCGTGTCCCGCCTGATACACGCGCCACGAACCAATCCGCTTGCGCTGGCCGGAAGGCGTGCCGCGTCGTGGCAATGAATGCAACTTTTACAAAATAATGACTAACTGAAACAGAAACAGCTAATTAATTATTGTAAAAATTCTGTTCACGTACTTTTCGGCACTACATCGTTATCAGCTTAAATGAAAAAAATCAACAAGTCTTACTAAAATGAACGAGTCAAATTTATATAGAGCTTATTTATTCAAACACCTTGATAATATTTTATGACTATTTAGTAAGCACAAAAAAAATATTACAAATCTAATAAGATTCGTATAGGACATCATAAAATCTGGTGTAGTAATTTCCTAGTAGGACCTAGTATTGAAACTATTGTTTGTTTTGAACTAGTATAAACTAAGTATATGACTTATAGAGATTATTAATCAATTTATTCATAATAAAATATTATAACATTACAGGACATACGCAGAATAAGTTACACGTTACACAAGATCGCAGCATGATGCATATTAAATTAAAAGTGTCGACATGTGTTTTCCTTCCCCACAGGAAAATATATTAGCTAACATTTCCTGCCTCCTCTCTTATCCTTTTTTCTCACTAGCACAACAACTAACTTGCAAAGAGGGATAGCCGAATATAGCACCCTCGTAGCTGACGACGAGGCTTCCAACGTAAATCTGATAACACGAACACTTTACGACAATACTATGAACTTTTTCTTTACGCGCTTGCGTCTTGTCGGGCTTTCTAATGTTTAATACTTTAACGCGCGAGTGAGAGCAGGACAGCCCTAAGTCACACGTTTCGACTCGGGCTACGGCATTGATGAAAAGCTCACAGCGGCCCGCCCTCTACTTCACGCGCAGAGCTGCGTTCGCGCCTTCGGTGCCGGTGCCCGTGCGTTTACAAAATATTTTCTAAGAAGCAGCATATGTCGGCTGTGTCGAGGGGCGGCGTCGCGGAGCCTTCTCGCAGTCATGCTGGAGAGCCTCAGCGGAGTCGGTGGCTTCACGTCGCGCTAATCCTTTCAACGTTACGAGAAAAATCAACGTGTGACAATTCGATCGAAAAACCGATGTCGCTAAAGACATTCTCGGTCTTGCATTGAAGCCGACTGTGAAATCAAACGAGATCTTTATAACAAATCGCCATCTGTGATATTGATAGCCTCATGAGGATACTGAAATTTATTTTCTTTGTAGATCGTACATACAGTGGAGTGTTTTCCTTCTTTAACGTTTGTGCTAGATTATCAACATTAAGCGTTTGTGTTAAGTTTTTAGAAATGAAATCAGAACTGATTAATGTTATTTTTAACAGGTATGTTCCCTTTTTTTCATTAAAAAAATATATAATCATTTTCAACTCATTTTATAGCAAACACATTTGCAAGCAAATAGAAAAGGAAGGAGATAGAGCAGATTTTTATTTAAAAATTCGTATTGGCAATTAAGTATCCTCTCTTAAAAATAATAATGAATTGCAACGTATAAAGCCACATCATCTATAACATACTTACATGCTACATCCCTACTTATAATAAATTCATATTTTATTAAGAAAATTCTCTCGTCGGCGTTTGCAAGGTACTTATATCTGTTTAGATATCTGCCATAAGATAGTGAACTCTGTAAAATTAACTAATGCCAATGTAAATATATAATAAAAATTTAAATAAAAAAATACCTATATTATAAAATAATTATGAAATGCCCACAACTGCCTCTGCGTGTACTTCATGACAGTTTGTAAAACGTGAAAACGTGATTTCGTTTGCGTAGGAAGTTCGGAAAATTTTTCTCCTAATCTTCTTCGTGGGAATGACCACAAACCAAATTGCAGCTTTCTTTGCCCAGTAGTTTTGTCTGTACGTTCTCTATCAGTGAGTGGTGGAAGATTTTTAAATATATAGAGTCTTAGATACATATAAATCCAGTAATTACCTGCTTATATAAGTGTCTATTGCTGTGATAAGAGAAACTGAATCATTTATTTACCATTTTACCATCTGTCACAAGCACAATACAATATCTTTAAATGAGGAAATTAGACAGCACCACGACTATCATTACGAGTTATTATAGAAATATATAATTTACTTCTCTACATACCAATTTTTCTATTACAGCCGGTCAAATTTACATAAATACGCACTAAGCATTAAATGTACAAATATATAAATATATCTGTATCCTTACAACTTACATGCATAAGATATAGGTACTTTTTTTAGATTAATTTGAATTCGAATTTACTTATGAGCTTTTAAAAAACCTTTTATAGACTTTTACTTTGAAAAAATGATAAAATGTTTATAGTACCTAATATGATTTGTTTTTGAAAAAGAAATTTAAATATTATATTATAGAATAATACATAATTTTTACATTTTTAACCACTTTTTACATCAATTCTATTAAATATAAATGGAGTAGACATATAAGCAATTTTTGAAAACATACGAAAGTGCATTAGGAAAAATAATATAGTCATAGGTAATGTATGTAATTTTTAAACAATGTCTAAGAACAAATGTACAACTTTTTGATTTTTTTCATTTCATATGCTAGTGATTTTATTTTTCTTATATTATAGGTACATAGTTTATCTGTGGCTTACTAACAATATAGGTCCTACGTATTTACACTTCAATAAGTTAAGTGAATTTGAAGAAAAATTCCCTTGTAGAATCGTTTTCTGATTATATATATTTCAGTTAATTGATACATATACATTATTTATATTCAATTATATATAAATATTTATCTTAAATGGTTACAATGTGACATTAAGCACTAAATTATTCTTTTGTTGGCATATAATTACTTTTAATTCAAAAAGTTCCTTATAGATGTATATAAACGTTATATCTCTATTTTTTTCATTATTTTCAATAAGTATGACGGAGTAATATACTATATCTGTTGAATTTAACATAAAAAGTATCTTACCTAGTCACACTTAGATTGTAAAAGTACATACATCGCTTAACTTTATTAATCGTAGTTTGTAATGTCCGGTGTAGAAATAGATATAGGTATTTGAATTAAAAAAGTAACAGAATAAAAATAGAAATGCTTATTTATTTCAGAAAAGTTTAAATATTTTTTATCTGTTGAAGAAATTTATTATTTCTTTTTGAATTGTGGTCACTGTGTGAAGTAGCTGGGAATTAGTTTTTACCAAGAAAATTCATGTTATTATGATATACCATTTGTCATTTTAAACTAGAGCTTAAGATTTTACTTATAGAGCACTAGCAAAAGAAAATATTGTAATGAAATACTCGTATAATTATAGTATTGATTATATTGTTTTAAGCAGTTTCTTTTAGATATTATACCTTTGAACGTTTAGTTGAGTTTTAGTATATCCGCACAAGATTACTATAAGTCAAAGTAATAAACATATTTTTTTATATTCTATTTTAATAAAAAAAATTCGATACGGCTCCTCAGGGTTTTTAAAAATCAGTGTAGATAAAGAAGCAGTAAAATTAAGATACAATTAATTATTTAATTTCAAAATTTAAATTAAATTTTTAAATTTTCCCTTGGTGAAAATTACCTCTATATAACCTCTAAATAACGGATTTGTGTAATATCCTTTTAAATCCAGTAATCAAGCAAGCATTGTTAATTGTCATCATTTTATACTAAATATTTAGATTGTAGAATGTTTTTTACATAAAATAAGGAACAATTTTTTTTCCTAATTGTAAAACAATATAAATACATTAGTTTTAAAACCTTCAAATCGAACTTCAACTTCAATTTAATAATTTAAATAATTTTGCATTCAAAACGGCTTGCAATATTATAAGATGGGTAAGTAATAATATATTGAAGTGACGTAACGAAAATGTATCTCATTAAAAACGTTTAGCATGAAGCATAAACGTACGAGGGATCAATTTCATTGTACCTACATTTGTCGTTAAAAAAATGGCTCTTTATTCATTTAATATAATAATAATAATATAATATAAGCCTTTATTTCAGAGAAATAATTAAATTATAATGATACATAGTTATTAATCTAAATCTTAAATGACATCGACAACTTCCTCTGTATGCCCTGTTTTGGCAAAGGCCTCCTCCAGATCCTTCCATTCTAATCTATTATTAGCTTTCCTTGTCCATAAATTACCAGCTATGTTCTTGATCTCATCCTCCCAACGTCTATATTGTCTTCCCCTTTTTCTCTTTTTATCTCTTGGGTACCAAAATAAGATGGTCTTATTCCACTTTTCAATTCATTTAATATGATTAAAGTTAATTCCATGAAACTATACAGAATGGTTAAAACAGCTGCGAAATCTTATTTGGCAGGCTAATAGTATCACGTGGGAGGACTTAAGGAATATAATGCATTGAAAGGTTGTTAGAATTTTAGTAATCCTATTGCCTGATGTCTGTGAGTGGAGATCTGTCAACCCGTTGCTTTGTGACGCAGCGGTCCCGCGGCGGGGAGCCGTAGATAATACAGATTAGATGTATATCTAAAGACATGACATTGTTTAGCTGCCTCAGGTAGGTCCTCTGACGGAGACCACGCGAAATGAAGTGCTCGAAACAATGCATAAACAATGTTATTAGCTCTAATGCGATTATCTTTCTTAAAACTGTTACAGATTAAATATTTGATTTATGATCGCCAAGATGTATGTAAACAAATATTATCCATTCTAAGTATAATAATGTATTCATTTTCTATACATTTGCTTAAAACAAACCATTGCTATATATCTTTGTAAGATGGTGGTAAGATGGTATGGTTTGAGACGGTGTCACTGTAATGGTAGGTATATTATGTTGTTAAGTTCATTTCGAAAAGCTATTTAAAAAAATGTAAACAAAGACCATTTTATTCTCAAATGAAGATAAACGTAAAATTCATTGCGGCATCAGAAACTGGTTTATCATTCATAAAACTATTTTAATAAACTATCCATGCTAAACCTCAGTAATAAAAGAGATTGGAGTCTGTCTAACAAATAAACTAAAATTAAATATACACGAGCACAATTGGAATTTTTGTCTCAGGCATATAAAAGTGTCCTATAAATTTACCCACAGTTTAATTTAATGTCCAAAAGTACCTGCCTCATATTTTTTTATTATAAATAAACGTTCGATGCCGGTTATGGGTGCTCGAATGTGTATTATTATTTTGAGAAATGGCTTTAAATTTGTCCCGAGAGGTTACGATCACCTTGCTTCGGAACTGGATTCATATTTAACCCTACTTATTTATAGATGGAATGTTACAGCGAATCTAATTTTATTATAGTGATGTAATTAATCCACTAACTTTATCTTATTTCTTTATCACAGCTCGACATTGAAAAATCGAAGAATGAAAGAATAGAAAAAGGACATCAAATCCAGAAAACGAAATTCATTGATTAAGGTCTCGTTGACCGTCGGTTCATGAGCAACGTAATTAGCGGGTAGATCCCGCCGCGTGGATGGTGGCGGGCGAATGGGGCTATGCGCCGGTGCCGGCCACCCCCGCCATGAACGCCTTCCTCGAGACAAACCATGCGCACCTCGCCTCCTATGGGCTAAAAATGTCACCCCAGCCGGGCTGCGGCGTCGGTCCTCAGCATCGTGCCGCTGCGCCACATCCGCCGCCGCATCACCCATCGCACTACCAGCCCTACCCTCTACATTCCTATCAAACGGGCTACCTTCGAGACTACGGCGGCTGTGGCGAGCTGTTTCCGCAACAACCACTGGAACAGAGTTGGGATTGGCGTGGAGACGTACACTATCAAGGTGGAGCGCCCCCGCTCGTCCCGCACGCTCACGCGCATGCACCGCATGCGTTTCTCCGATACGTGCGAGCCCCACCGCGTCGTGACATGCGATGTCAGTGGCTAGATCCAGAACAGCCTCCACCTAGAAAACTTTGCAATAAGCTGTTTTCGAGTATGCACGAAATTGTGACTCATTTGACGGTAGAGCACGTCGGCGGACCCGAGTGTACGACGCATGCTTGTTTCTGGCAAGGATGTTCGCGGAACGGGAGGCCTTTTAAAGCCAAATACAAACTGGTAAATCACATACGCGTCCACACCGGAGAAAAACCATTCCCCTGTCCATTTCCTGGTTGCGGCAAAGTGTTTGCAAGATCAGAAAACCTGAAAATACATAAAAGAACTCATACAGGTAAGAAAGATATACTATTTAATAATATTATATATTAATAAATATTAACAAGAGCCAGAGCCATCAGGTTGTAGTAATGTCATTAATATGTTATAAAAAATAGAAAAATAGAAGCCATGGTGGCACCAGTTTTAACAGTGAGACGCTTTGTCTCAGTACGGTTGATTGTGGGTTAAGTATCAACTCGAGGAAACGATTATAATTAAATTATATTCATTTTTTCGCCCTGGAAAGCGCGGCGTTAAGTTCCGCTATTCAACACGTAATGTCTTGAATTCAGGTGGAAAGTGGAGAACGAAATGCCTTGACTCTAAGTTCCCACTGCCTACCCTGCTATGCAGTATGCAGCGTGAAGCTAAATATAATTTTTATAAACAACCGAATAGAAAACAAAATATTTTTCAAAGGACGCTATCGAGCAATGTACTAGTAATCATTTTTACCGTACAGTAAGAAATTGTCTCTATATTTTATTTCTCACTAATTCGCAATCAACCGCCTTGAACCACCCCACTGAATTTACTATTCATTGACTACGTTGTATTATCGCACTAGTTTTAAAACACAAAAACTAAGCGTTAGAAATATCATTAGAATTATATAGATTTCAAAATATCTTTTTCACACATTTTGAACACAAACAATGACTCTAACGGCCGTCTTATTGTAATAACCTCAGTCTTCTTGTGGAGTCCGTTTCTTGGTATGGTCAATCGACAAAAGTCGTCCCAGACAGAACTCCATTTTCAATTTATTATTAGTGGAAAGATTCATCGGTATTGTGTGCTATGGAATAAAAAAATACGCCATAAATTAAAATGTCTAGTTCCGTCGTCCCTTTTCCACGATGTCTCTCTCACACGTTCGAGCATTGTAAGTAATGTAGTGATACTCATACTTTAAATATCGATTTTTAAGGACTAGTCCAGGAATTCGTTCAGCATGACGAGATGTACGGACATCTGCTATTATATTTTTTTAACCTTTACTGAGTAATATTGCATCCCAACTTTTGTCCTGTTGTCCTGTGCCCCCGTAAGCTATTATCTCATACGGGCTAGTCAATAGAGCTATGTTTTTTGTGGGTAACTATGAAGAATTGTTTTATGAGTGCCTACAAATAACTCTGGTTGTCCATTAAGTTAAAGAGAAGAAGCTCGTGACTATGATAACACTAATTTGTTAAGTGCAAATAATATTATTACTGAGAAGTTACACCGCAAAGCTTCCATTTATATTTCATAACTCCGTCATTATCACTATACTATTAATAACTCATTGTACTTGTGGGTATATTTTCTGTCTGTTTTTGTAATTTTGATATTACAACGATATATGTCACAGAAAAAAATATAATTGTTAACTGTACTCATGACCGGTCAGGACCGGATAGTGCAATACTGACATACAGTTGTAATTGGTAGAACTCGCCAATTTTTTTACAAAAAAACAATATTTTTAGAAAATCTTAAATTCTTTACGTTATCTAAACATATTACTTTATCTTCTTTGTATATATATATATATAAATATATGTTAAAATAATTTTATTTATATCATTCCTATGAGGATGAAGCAAAGACGAGACGAGAGTGGTAAACGCCTTAACTATTTTTCTTGTTAAATAACATATCCACGGGTTGTCTTGATTTTAAAAATTAATATATTTGTTATAAAATTATCTCCGTATAATGAGAATAATATTCATAGCAATTTCTATATAAGAACCTACTTGAGTAACTATATTGAATACAGATGTAATGACATTGCTAAATCGATAAATTTCTATTCACATGCTATAATTAATTTAAGTTAAAGATAAATTGAAAATATAAAAATTTTAATAGGTGCAATAAATATGTACCTTTAGAATTATTGTTATCTACATTACATGAATGTAACTCGTTTACACGTCATGCACTTTGTACCTACTCCTTTTTTTCTCTATATACAATAAAAATATTTAATTAAAATTTTATATTTATTTGACAAGAATATTTTTTCGGATTTTTGAAAGAAGTTATTACAAGATTTTCTCTGCCTGTTATGATATTTCTATTATTCTTTACATCTCTAATTGAGGATTTTAAATTCATTTTAAAAATTGCTAAGACTGTTATGTGACTATTTATGGAGAGTTTTAATTTTAAAAGTTTTAGATTCAGTAATATATTATAAATAAAATTAGTAAAAATATTTAAAAAATATATTGTGATATTACTTGTTCTTGTGAATAATGTTCATACACATATGTTTCTTTTTTATTTTTGTTTGTTTTGATTTTATCGATGTTCGGTGGCGATTTGAATCTTCCATGTAATCGATATTTTTATAAACTCGTCCCTGAGTTCAAGTGTAACGTGACACCATGAAAATCGGTAGCAAAATTTATTTGCTACAGCATCGTGACGTATCAATTTGTAAAGTGTGTTACGTATATATTATGTGAAATAGATATTAGATAGATATTATTTAATACTTTGCAATTGCATTTTACTTTTCTCTAATATTTCAATAAGTAGATTATCAAAATAGCCTCTATCTGCTAACATGTCCTCATATCAAATAATCGGTGTCAAAATGGAAACTATAACTGTATAAACCCAAATGGACGTAGAGAGATATCCAAAAGTTTTTTGGTGGTAGGAGGTTCGTCCTCCGTCTGGCTCGCGACCACTATCATGTCAAAGACGAACCGCCAAATATCTTATGATGTGTTCCGGTTCGATGGCATGTAAGCCAGGTTTTCCCGTTCCCACCCATCCTTTCCCCAAAATGTGGTGGTTCCGAGAACGAAATACTACATTGTCCTCCTCTTCCATCTGTATCCTCCAGGTTGGCAACGCATCTACAACATCTCTGGTGTTGTAGATGTTCATGGGCGAAGGTATCCACTTACCATCAGGTGGTCCTTCTGCTCGTTTGCCATCCGTTATCCATAAAAAAAAAAAAAAAAAAAAAAAAAAAAAAAAAAAAAAAAAAAAAAAGTAATGCGACACCATATGGAACTCAGTAGCAGAATTTATTTGCCGCGTCCACGTAACGTATCAATTTATTTAAATGATTAACATTTTTACTATTATATAATACTCATAGGTAAGTTTCGTGATTTCAAATCAAAATCGTCACAAAATTTTAAATTTTGGTAGATAATATTTGTTTTTGAGTTAGAAAAACCTCAACTTCATATCTATTTCCCACCCATCCTTTCCCCAAAATGTGGTGGTTCCAATAGCGGACTACTACATTATCCTCCCTTTCCATCTGTATCCTCTAGGTTGGCAACGCATCTAGTACATCTCTTGTGTTGTAGATGTTCATGGACGAAGGTAACCACTTACCATCAGGCGGTCCTTCTGCTCGTTTGCCATCCGGTATCCATAAAAAAAAAAAAAAAAAATCTATTTAGAAAAAAACCGACATATATCTAAATATTCAATAAATTTAATTAAAAGGCAAATGAACACAATACAAATGGAATTAACAACGCATTAGACGAATAGTTGGCAAATACGCGTGTAAATATCATCTAGCCGGAGGGCAGACGCGGGCCGCGTCAAGCCGCCGGCGGCGATCCACCCACATCGCAACGATTACTTAATTTCGTTATTCTTGATAACTTGTCTCAGTTTTACGCCTCCACATTATTTTTCAAAATTTTAACATCACCGTATCTATATTTTCATTCAGAGTAAAGTAATAACTTTGTTTTTTTTTTCATATTATTTATTGTCTAGACTGAGGACAGCGTGTTAAGCCAAGTTATTAGATATATATTGTACTACTAAAATTCTATAATTAAAATAGTGATCTATAAGACTTCTAAAAGAACCTCACTGTCTCGATTATAAGAAAGTATATTAATTTTGTAGAAATTAACTTTACATTTATAAGTTCACAATGGGTATTTATAATTAGTATCAATGATTTTTTTGTTTTAATTTCCAATTAAATTAAAGATTGAAAAAAGTATTTAAAGAACAAAATCAAATAATCATTTCCACTGATACGATACCATCAGGGAGATTCACAATAGCGTAATTATGATATGATTTTGAAGACGACCCCAGATCAAACGCAGTGCTTGTCTAATATGCCGTATAAAATGACGCTTTCAAAATATTTTGCAAACAATACGGAACCCTTCTCGCTCCGCCCCTGTGGTCGATATTGTGCGCACCCGTCGAGTGCAGCTCTTCAGGGTTTATTGCTTACTAAACATAATATGTGCATTGCATGTTAAAAATACAGTATTTAATAGCTAACTACGATCTTAGTTAATAATAAATATCCATATATGTACATATTAAAATTGGAGTAAAATATTATGATTCCTTTATGCTGGTCGCTTTGACGTTAATATTATTAAATTCTATCATTCTGTACTCTACATTTAAAATACTGTATCGTCGTGTTTGAGTATAGGCAAATTTTCAGATTAATTGAAATTTCAAAACACAGATGAATCTAATAAAAGTTAAAAATTAATATCTTAGCAGTAAGGACGTATCTACTCGAACTTAGCGTTTCATATATATATAGTTTCTAATTGTGCTTTAAATACGAAACGAATAATAGACTACTAAATTCTCTTTCATGTTAAAAACAATGTAGGTAAACATCTCATAAACTATATATAATGAGCTATGTACTTAATATGTATTGAAGAAAAAATAAAGTTATGATCCAATTGTAATTAATAATTTAATGGTAAGGCGAATTTATTTCATAAGTGAAAGATTTAAAACAAAACATTAGTGACAAAGTTATAAAAAAAAATGCTTTATTATCTCCATTGAATATTTACTAAGAGTGTACAAAATTAAAAGTATGAAAAAATAATATTTCCTAAAAAATGTTCTATCAAAAAATCTCTATCAATATTTTTATAATAATCATAAACGCCAAGTAATGGGTCAATAAATTGTTATTTTTTTAATAGATTTGTTTAAAAGTTTGCACACGTATCCGAATCTAATGACAATCAAAGGTTTTTTATAACATGATAATTAAAATAATGAATTTTAGGTTGGATACCGATTAAATTGTTTATTTTCAATAAAGATTATTTATAAAAGACAATAACTATAAAAAATTTATTAAAATCTGTTATCAAATTATATTATTATATATTAACGAAAGGTTGTGGTTTCGATTCCCACTCCAGGAAATGAAGTATTTTCGTTTTCTGGGTTTGGTAACAAGGCAAAGCGCGGCGTTGAGTTCCGCCACTCAACATGCAATGCCTCAATCTGGCGGAAAGTGGGGAACGGATTTGTTAAAAGAGAACGGAGTGTCTTAACACTAGATTCTCAGGTTCCCTCTGCCTACCCTGCTATATGCGGGATACAGCGTGAAGTTTATTATATATTATATTAGAAAGTTTCGAAGCATGTAAAAGAACATATGACATAACATATAAGTAAAACTGACTTCAAATAAAATGCATTAAAAAGTTAATCTATTACGATCATCTCAAAAAGTATTCATCAAATTTCTACTAAATTTAAATAATTGGTCCCATGAGAAGCTTTAGTTATCATATAAAACAAATATCAATTTCATCACAAAAAGTGGTACATAAAAACATATAATCGATTTGAGAGACTCTTGCTTTTTATAATTAAAACTAGGATAATATATTAAAATTCATATGTATATTGCAATTATTATGTTTAAGTAAGCATATATTAATACTAGCTTTCCGCCCGCGGCTTCGCCCGCGTGGAATTCGGTTATATCGCGCGACATGATAAGGAGTAGCCTACGAGTGGTCTTTTCCAAGGTTTAGACTATTTGTCAAAATTGATTATTTGGTTTAGGTGTGAAAGTTGTAAACAGTTGAACAATCTTACTTGATTTAATGTTTGACAATAAGGTTTCCAAACAAACTTTCATCCCCTATTTCAACCCTTTCTATCATTTTTTTCGCAATAAAAAGTATCCTATGTCCTTTCTCAAGTTCAGTTCTATCTTCATACCGAATTTCATCAAAATCGGTTCTGTGGTTGAGGCGTGAAAGCGTAACAGACAGACAGACAGAGTTACTTTCGCATTTATAATATTAGTAAGGATTACCTTGCTGATCTTATATTGAACTTCATCAAATCGATACTTTTATGTAGTTATAAAATTTCTCTTTACAACGATGCGATCATACCAAATTAATAAGTATAAAAAATTGTTATTACTTACAGACATTTTATTAAACCATACTGGTTAAGCAAATTTTATTTTGTATCTTTATGGTTATAGAGCAATATTTCAATAATTTGTTTAGAATTGCACTTAATAGATATATTAAATGAAATTAATATATATATATATATATATATATATATATATATATAT
>JAKGSA010002359.1:0-19414 GCA_033558755.1 Philaethria dido
TTATTTTTAAAAATAATGAAATTTTTAATCAAAATTTCATAAATTTATTCTGTAAAGTACCAGGATCGCATAAGCATTACGGTAGTACAAGTGATTGTTAAAAAGGGATAGCAACAGTGAAGATGAAGCTAGTGTACGAAGCTACGTCAGTTTAACGCATGTTATCATTACGTCAAATGTCACTATTGTGTCACAGTTAATAAAGAAGTCATCGTTCTGTCAACTGTCACCATCAAAGTCACTGTTTTGTCACCTGTCATTATCAAAATCATCGTAGCGTCAGCTGTCATCTAACTTCAACTTCACATTAATTATCTCTGGTACGTTAATACCATAGTTTTAGTAAAATTGCCATAACTAATACTACTAAGTCGTAACATCTATTATAAAATGCCAAAACTAAAGCGTACTCCACCCTCTACACCACATGATGGTTAGTTACAGAATTGCATTATCTGTGAACGGTAATTTATGTCAATTGTCAATACAAATATTAAACTTTTCTATTTTTCCTTATATAGACATACTATATCCTTTATTGCACTTAAAAATACATTAGAAAAAGTAAATACATTTTTTAGTTTACAAAGGTGGACTTATCCCTGAAAGAGATCTCTTCCAGTCAACCTGTGGAAGTGGATGAGTATGTTATATGCGGGGCCAAAGTACAAAAAATTAAAAAAAAAAAATAGACATCTAATAGAATATATGTAAACATAATAAATATATAGAATACCATACCTACATACTAATATACACATATACAAGAATATTAAATAAATAAAAAAAAAGATAAAAAAAATATATATACATAAATAGACTATACAAATATATATTCATAATTTATATATAGTAAATATGTATATACACATATATATAAAGAAAAATGAATACGATCCTTTTACTTATAATATTAGTTTTAGGTCACTGAAAACTGTTACACGTTGTGAGTAAATACTGTTTCAGACGAGATTTAAAGGAAAATAAGGATGGGCTTTTTTTGATAGTTTTAGGAAGTTGGTTCCATTAGGTTGCAGCGTATACGGAAAAGGATTTCTGCAGGAATTTGGTGTTGCTCATCGGTACGTCAAGTGTCGGAACGACACCCGACCGCCTTGAGCGTGTAGGAGCGGGAAGTAGGTTGAAGCGGGAACGCAAATATGTAGGAAAATGTTTGTAATCAAGGATCTTAAAAAGGAATGAGAGGATGTGCATATCACGCCGAAGACGGATGGGGAGCCAATTAAGTTAAGCACGAAACTGAGAAACATGGTCATACTTACGCAAGCCAAAAATGAAGCGTATGACGAGGTTTTGAAGTCGCTCAATTTGTTTAATAGCTCCTCAGTCACATCCAAATAGCAGACGTCGGCGTAGTCGAGAATTGGTAGGAGCAGACATTGCGCTAGTATAACTTTGGTTTTGAAAGGAAGGAAGTATTGGAGGCGCTTAAGGGAATGGAAAGAGAAATGCATGCGTTTGCTGACTTCATTGATGTGTGGCACCCAGGACATGTTACTGTCAAATATAAGGCACAAATTCCTTACTTTATCACAATAGGGAATTGGCACTCCCGAGTACAAGATCGTTGGTACGGAATTCCTATTGATTTTGTGACTAAGTCTATTGCTTCCAATAATGATAGCTTGTGATTTTTTAGGATTAATTAATAGACCAAATGATTCAGCCCAAGATAAAATTGTAGTTAAATTTTTATTTATATCCCCGATAGCTTCAGACAATTCAGTTACACAACAATGACGGTATAATTGCAGATCGTCAGCATACAGATGGTAGGGAGACGAAATAGTCCTTGAGATATTATTGAAAAAAATAGAGAACAGAAGTGGAGAAAGAACGCCGCCTTGAGGGAGACGCCAGCAGTGAAGTCTAGCCATGTCGATGTGGTATCGTTTGCTTTCACACATTGCCGGCGGCCAAAAAGGTAGGAACGAAACCAGCTTATAGCTGCTGAGGAAATATTGACTGCCCGAAGAGTGCCAAGAAGTATATCAAAGTCAACAGAGTTGAAAGCGCTGCTGAAATCCAGCAGTACCATAACAGCGAGCTTGGTATTATCCATAGCACACCGAATGTCCTCCGTAATATTCAGCAGCGCTCCAAGTGTGCTGTGGAAGGGGCGGAAACCGGACTGGAAAGGACACAATAGATTATTGGATATGAGAAAGGAATAAAGTTGGTCATTGACTATGGATTCGAGGACCTTAGAAAGAGCAGGAAGGATAGATATAAGACGATAATGACTACCATCGGATGGATTGGAAATTTTTGGAAGTGGAATGACATAAGCACTCTTCCACTGCGAAGGAAAGACATTACGTGACAGTGAGAAATTAATGATGTGGGTGATCACCGGGGCAATGCTTTCCAACACAGGAAGAATCATCTCCAGGCTGAGATTGTCACTTCCGAAGGCTTTTGTGGAAATGGATTTAACACACTTCTTGACATCGTCTTCTGAAACAGCTTTGAGGGAAAAGGGAGTGGAGTCCGGTAGGTCAACTTGAGACAAAAGCGCTAATGTTTCAGATTTTAATTGAGGATTTATATTTAATGGTGGGGTCGTAAAAAAGGAATTGAGACTATGAAGATCCACTGAGACTTGACGAGCCTCAGTGGTTTTGCCTACACCAAGCGACTCAAAGAATCTCCATACTTGTGATTGACAGAGACTCTGAATTGTAATATGAATATAGCGACGTTTAGCATCCCTACAATTCTGTTGCAGACGTTACACAATTTTTTGTATGCCGTCAGATATTCAGGACATGGCGATTTCTTATGGGTGTAAGCATATAAAATAAAAAAATATATAAATATTCTCTACCATATATGAATCGGTGAGTGCAGAATCAACTCAAGCCCGGATTTTAAAAATTTGCAGGAGGGAGAAAACAACACGCATCTTGCCTCTCTAAGCTAGTTTAAATCGATTTACGATTTTTTGCACTTTGTGACTTACGTTGTTTCGGCACTCACCGATTCATATTAAAACAATACATTTGTAGAAAATGCACGACGCGTTGCTAAGACAACGTATACTTAACACTATAGCAATTTTAAGATTTTTTGTATGCTTTTCAAATTTATTATTTCTTTATTTTTAAATAAATTAATCTTATTTTTCACGCGCCTTACATGCAACTGATCGAATGTGTCTCATCCGCTTCACTAAGTGACACCTTGAGTGGAAACCATAACGTTTTTTATTACTCTCCACTCTCTGTTATCTATTCCGATCTATCTCCGCGTCATCATATTCCTCTTCCCTCCTGCAAGAAAAGTAATATATTTATACAAACACGTCAAAACGTCGCGTAGATTTCTGCCACTCAAAACGCAATGTGTCGAATTCGAGCGGAAAGAAGAGGACGGAGTGTTTTAACACTAGTTACTTCTCTGCCTATCCTATACGGGATATGTGAAAAACAATATAAGAGATATTGCAAAACAATTCCCTGCTATCTAAGTTAAATGTATGTAATACATACGTACAAAAGCAGCAAGGTATTTCTGCTGCAGCTCGCAGTAGGTACTTGCCATCATCGAAGTTCTCCTTATGGACGGCTAACTCTCGAAGAAACAAGATTGTGGTACAAGGTACAAGAGTATTATCTATAAATATATTATTTTACAATAAGCAGGAAAACTAACAATGTAAGGCGTGAATATATTGATACGTCCTATATTTAACTTTAATATTTTTTATTCTTAGTCTGTGATATTTTGTTATTTAGCTTACGCTTATCCTGCATGTACAGCAGGGTAGACAGAGGGAACCTGAGAACCTTAGTGCTTAGACACTCCGTTCCTCACTTTCCGCCGAATTGAGGCATTGCATTAGCTTTCTTAAAATATTAAAAATCAATTTAATTCTTTTCTAATAGGATTAATAAATTTATGTTCCTGTTTCTACTATTTATCTGACAAAATGTGATGAGGGGCTGGAATTAATCTCATCAATCCTTAAAAGCTCCATTACATTGAGTATGACTTGTAACGTCGTTCTATTGCTTTTAAAAAGAAACGGAAAGCTTTTTTTTTTTTTTTTTTTTTAATTGATAACGGACGGCAAACGAGCAGAAGGACCACCTGATGGTAAGTGGTTACCTTTCGCCCATAGACATCTACAAGCAACACTAGATATGTTGTAGATGCGCTGCCAACCTAGGGATACTGATGGAAGGGACAAAATGTAGTAGTCCATCATCAGAACCACTTTCATATTTTGGGGAAAGGATGGGTGGAAGGGGAAAAATCTGGCTTGCATGCCATCGAACCGAACACATCATTAGATATTTATGGTTCGTCTTTGACATGATAGTGGTCGCGAGCCAGTCGGAGGACGAACCTCCTACCACCTAACAACATGCAGCTTAGTCTAAAATGTATATAACAAAATTTAAGATAAAATCCATAAAGTGTTAATCAAATTCCATGAAATTACAAAGAAACTTACTAACACACATAATACTGCTTTTACGCAATTCCGCAATGAAAATTGACCAATGTATTTTTTTAGCTTCACGCAATTTCTCGAATAGCAATTTAGTCAGAGAGAGTATAAATGATAACACGCCTTGGGAATGAAATGCTCGCTCCAGTCTATTTCAAAGGTACCATTGACACTAATAAATATTTGTAAAGCATAGACGAATAGAAAAAGTCCTGCTGAGTTTTGCGCCGGTTCTTCTCAGGTCTGAGGCATTAAATCTAGTGAACCGGTGGTAAATTATAAACGTTCAAAAAAAATTGCTTCTTGTAATTTTTTATTTTGAATAAAATTATTTGACTTTGATTTTTGACTTAGAACCTAATCTCAAAACACTTCTGCCTGGCCACTTCTGAACGACATTGAGAGACTGCGCTGAGATGCCGAACCAAATACCGCGCGCGCTCTATCTTACTGAAGCAAAGACATGAAAATGTTAAAAATATATTTTTATTTCTTAACCTTACGGTTTTTCATTACCAAGCCTCCAGCCAGGACTCACGATAATGCTTTATTCGGCTTTCCCCAAAATTTGAGGCGTAGCGTGCTGAGTTGCGGAACTCAACGCCGCGTTATCCCTAATCAGAGCGAAGTAATGAAAATAATATATATATATATATATATATATATATATATATATATATATATATATATATATATATATATATATATATATATATTTTATTATACATAATCTTATTACCCACACCACACACCTATGTATAAGTTCCGCCAAACAAAAGTAGTCGGTTTATTTCATTCGAGACGTCGTGTTTAGTTAAGATTTTACTTTGGCTTTAGATAACGTGGTTAGCTTCCACGGACTTTGCTTAATCTTTGTTTTTATTATATAAGCATGACCATATACTACTGTCCCTTCGTTAACTTTAGCTTCATGTTTTATACTTAACGGGTTAATCGAAGCGAAAACGCCAAACGCTGCGTCCCTGCATATTTTTTTCGCCTTGTCCCTAGTCATCGATGACGTCGTAAGCTTCCTCGAATTTTTGGTTAATCTTTGTTTTTATTATATAAGCATCATTATTTACTGGGACAGTAGTTATTTTGAGCTTCATCTTCCATCTTTAACGGGAAAGTCGAAGCTAACATTTTAGCTGCATACTTCTTTCATCTCGTCCGCCATTATCAACAACTTTGGTATACTGGAGCTTTTTTGGAACCTTCCAGTAGCATTTAATCATAAAAAAATAGTGAACATTCAAATATTATGCGGTCTATGTATATGCGGTCGAAGTATGAAATTTGGTATACTTAAAATTCACATAAAAAAGCATAAAGCCAATATATATAATACTGTATATAATTTCTATAATGATACATTAGAAATACATTTCACGGTTTATTGATTCACATAGCAGGGTGAAGTCAGAGAACTTTACTCAACTTTTACTGAATTCGAGACATTGATGCTGCTAAGTGGCGGTACTCAACGCCGCAAGTCTTATAAAAGCGAATGGCTTACCAGTATAAGTAAAGTAAATCCGAACAAGACTATTATTATAGATTATCAGGTTGACAGACTCTACTGACACTGTGGGGTTCGCTAATGCGATTATTTACTACGCCAGTTAATAATGGATTTTATCTCTCTCGCCCTTTTTATTTTCCAGGTTCATTCCTTTGTTTGGGTCATAATGGTGTTGACAATTCTGTCTTTATGGCCGCGTTTTTAAGTGCCATGCACAAGATTTGAACTTATGACCATCGCTTTATAAATATATATATATTTAACTCACGCTGTAACCCGCATATAGCAGGGGTAGGCAGTGGAACCCAGAGAACCTAGTGTTAAGACACTCCATTCTCTTTCAACAATTGCGTTCCCCACTTTCCGCCGAATTGAAGCATTGCATGTTGAGTGGCGGAACTCAACGCCGCGGCTTTGCCTTGTTACCAATCCCAAGAAAATGAAAATACTAAATTCTTATACTTCCTGAGTGGCAATCAACCACAACCTGTCGTTTACAGTTGCACGCTTGTGCCTCTGCGCCATGACAGGCGTTCGCTCTATATGTTATGAGATCGGTTTATATGTTGTTTTTAAGCTAAAGTACTGTAGTCCTCGCCGCAATATTTATGGAAAAGCTGTGAATGGAATAACTGAGAATTGTTGCTGCAGTTATTGTAGCCTCACGCTGTATCGCGCATATAGCCAGGTAGGCAGAGAACCTAATGTTAAGACACTCCGTTCTCTTTCAACATTTCCGATCCCCGTTTCTAGTGGTGGAGCTCAACGCCGCGCTTTGTTACCAGAGCGAGGAAATGAAAATATTAAATATAATTTAATATTGCCACTTCCTGCAATTGGAATTAAACGCTACAACCTGTCACTTCTTTTATAGTTGCACGCTTGTGCCTCTCTGCACCACGATAGGCCCCATGACACTAAATGTGTATTTGACAACTAAATTTTAACTTAAATGGAGTCGAGTGGTCAAATTTATTTCTGTAAGATTTGACTCTAGTCTAGTATGTACTGTATATATATAATATATTGCTCGAATATCCATCCATCAATCAAATCCATCAATTAAATCCATCAATCAAATCCATCAATCAAATCCATCAATCAAATCCATCAATCAAATCCATCAATCAAATCCATCAACAACTCCATCAATCTAAATCCATCAATTCAAATCCATCAATCAAATCCATCAATCAAATCCATCAATCAAATCCATCAATCAAATCCATCAATCAAATCCATCAATCAAATCCATCAATCAATCCATCAATCAAATCAAATCCATCAATCAAATCTATCAATCAAATCCATCAATCAAATCCATCAATCAAATCCGTCAATCAAACTTTCGTCAGCTAATCAAATCCATCAATCAAATCCGTCAATCAAATCCATCAATCAAATCCATCAATCAAATCAAATCCGTCAATCAAATCCGTCAATCAAATCCATCAATCAAATCCATCAAATAATCAAATCTATCAATCAAATCCGTCAATCAAATCTCGTCAATCAAATCCATCAATCAAATCCGTCAATCAAATCCGTCAATCAAACTGTCAATCAAATCCGTCAATCAAATCCATCAATCAAATCCATCAATCAAATCAAATCTGTCAATCAAATCTTATCAATCAAATCTGGTCAGCCAATCAAATCCGGGTCAATCAAATCCGTCAATCAAATCCATCAATCAAATCCATCAATCAAATCCATCAATCAAATCCCATTTCAATCAAATCCGTCAATCAAATCCGTCAATCAAATCCATCAATCAAATCAAATCCATCAATCAAATCCGTCAATCAAATCCATCAATCAAATCCATCAATCAAATCCATCAATCAAATCCATCAATCAAATCCATCAATCAAATCCATCAATCAAATCCGTCAATCAAATCTATCAATCAAATCCATCAATCAAATCCATCTATCAAATCCATCAATCAAATCCATCAATCAAATCCATCTATCAAATCCATCAATCAAATTCCATCAAATGGAACCTTGTGGAACACCTGCCCTGGATGGGGCGACTGGTGGACAGAGTACCTTCTGACTCGGAAGCGGAAAGAGTTGATTTGATAAGCAGTCTCGTAGGATGCACGAGCCTATTTCCACCTCTTTGTTTTTAACAGCTTAAAAATTAAACCGTTGTGCCAGACTTTATCAAAATGCCTTGCGATATCTAAAAGACTGCGGCTGATGGGCCTACATTTACCTGCACTCAATGTCTTCCGTGAGGCGGTAACTTGATTCACGCTTGAGTGTTGGGCCTCGAAAGCCAAATTGTTCGGGGTATCAAATGACAATCGCTACGAGCATGCAGCCCAAAAATGCATTTTCTTCAATTTTATAAGGCAAACGATTTTAATGGTTTGCGCAAAATTTTGGTTCTATACATGGGAAGTTTATAAATAGGTATGTGGAAATAGCACTTTTGCTTGTATATGATATATTAGATATAAGATTTAGATATAGATTGGCCGTAATATATCGATAACTCGTTAAACGGCCACATTTCACACAAAAATTATAAATTTTAACCTATTATTCTGATATATAAGCTATACTACTGTAAAGTTTTATCAAGATCTGTTCAGTTTTTTTTACGTGAGAATAAGAAGCATCCATCCATACAAATTTTCGCATTTATTATAGTAATGTTTTAATTTCCCGACAAATCTAAGTTTAAAATTATTCGTTTATTATTCTTAACACCTGTCGTGGCGCAGAGGCGTAAGCGTGCGACTGTAAACGCGACTGGTTGTGGGTTCGATTCCCACTCCAGAAAATGAAATTTTTCATTCCCTGGGTAACAAGACAAAGCGCGGCGTTGAGTTCCACCTCTCAGCACGCAATGCCTCAATTGGGCGGAAAGTAAGGAACGGAGTGTCTTAACACTACCCTCTGCCTACCCTACTATATGCAGGATACAGCGTGAAGCTATGTATATATGTATGTAAAATTATTCTCTAATTCACAATTACCCCTATTTCATTATTATTCACGCTTGTCAGTCATATATTTGACTCAGTCAGTCATTATTTAATGACTATCTACTCACAGATGCGTAATGTTTGATATGGGCCACTCGTAAAGCGAACGATTGACAGTTTCATGATGACAACGATTTATGCTATTTGTATTAAACTACTACATTAGGTCACGATACGAGTATACTGTTTTAAATTTATTTTATACATATCCTGCTTATAGTACAAATACGGAAATTTGTGAGAATGCATGCTAATCTTTCATGCAAAAACTACTGAACTGTGAAGGCTTAGTTTACTTTTTCTAATAATAAAGCCTATGGCCCTTCATAGGGTCCAGGTTCGACCGCATATGGAGTATTGCTCTCATTTCGGCTGATGCACCCCAGTATCATCTTGTACAGTTTGTTCGCATACAACGCAAAGCCGGAACGGACGGAATGTTTCAACACTAGAATCTCAGGTTTCTTCTGCCTACCCTGCTATATGCGGGATATAGCGTGAAGCTAAAAAAAAGTAATCGCCTTAGCGGCAAAAAACCAAGCTTTGTTCCACCACTCTACACGAATTACCAAATTGACTTTTAATGCTAAATTCCCTGCCTACTAAAAAATGCGTGGTGGGTAATCAAAAAAAATGCCAAATCTCCACTCACATAAGCTCATACTGCATATACGAATAAATTTTTATTATGGCAAATATATCTCGGCATTAAAGTGCCGCTCGCGATGTCATAAATATTGCGACATTAGGACAGATTATCCCATATTTTGGCGTTTTAGTAGAAAGCCGTTGCTTTACTATGTTTAGCATACGTATTGCCTTGTTATATATTCATATGGGACTTTTAGAATTAAAAGTACGGCGTTGAGTTCCGCGACTCACTCTTGAATTCTTTTTTTTTCTTTTTTTTATGGATAACGGATGGCAAACGATAAAAAGGACCACCTGATAGTAAGAGGCATTGCGTGTTGAGTGGTGGAACTCAGCGCCACGCTTTGCCTTTGTTACCAAACCCAGGAAATGAAAATATTAAATATTACTTCATTTCTTGGAGTGGGAATCGAACCCACAACCTGTTGTGTTTACAGTCGCACGCTTGTGCCTCTGCGCCACGACAGGCGTGGCGTTTCTCCTTTCTGTTAGGACAAAATGCGGCGTTATGTTCCGTCTATCAATACGCAATGACTCAAATTCGGTGGGAAAGCGAAGAACAGAGTGTCTGGACACTAAGTTTTCTCTGTCTATTCTACTTTGCGAAAAAGCGTGAAGCTAAAAAAAGTCATAAAACAAATAGTATATTTTTCAGCATCTTAAGAAAAGAAGGGATTCTGAATTCATATTAATAATTACTATTAGTATATACTGTATGTTTTAAGTATGTTATAGCTAACTGTGTGGACCAATTTTGTTAATTTTGTTGATTCTTTTTTTTTATTCGATTGCTAATATGTGGACTACATTTAAATTTAGTTAAGATCTAATGAGTAGTTTCTGAGTTATTCGTAATAACTTTTCATTGCATTTTATTTGAAGTCACTTTCTTTTTGTTAATATTTATATAGAAATCTAAAAAAAAAGTACATACATAAAACTAAACTCAACAATCACTTCTGTCCCTTTGCGGTGTTTCAAAGGCTTTGTCCAAAGCATTCTCACATACATTCAAACTACAGACGAATATATTTTAACTTTGGTTGATTGCAACAAAAAAACGCACTGATTGCTCAAAGCGCGATACAAAATATGAAAAATGGATATTTTGAATTTTTATTAGTAAACTTTTGTCAAGTTGACGTTACTATTCAAGAGTAATCCTTTGTTTTTAAATGACTTCAAAAAAAAAATACATTATATTTTTTATGTGTGAACCAATTTTAATGATTATTTTTATATTTGCCTGTTTACCTGCGCCTGTCGTGGTGCAGAGGCACAAGCGTGCGACTGTAAATGGCAAAACGTGGCGTTGAGTTCCGCCACTCAACACGCAATGCCTCAATTCGGCGGAAAGTGGGGAACGGAATTGTTAAAAGAGAATGGAGTGTCTTACCACTAGGTTCTCTGGTTCCGTCTGCCTACCCTGCTATATGCGGGTTACAGCGTGAAGTTAAAAAAAAAGTAATACAGGAAAACAACCTAAATAGGTTAGCAGGAACAAAATGTTGACCACCTAAATACCACGTACTGGAGCTTTTGCCAGATACCTTATAGCGTGTATTTCCACACGTTACTATATATTTAGCTTACTATATATTTGGTTCCTAGCACCTTTTCTTCCTATTTCCTATAGGAAGAAAGGAAGGAATTTTATAAAACTCTTTTAGCTTTATTGCCTTATTTTTTAAGTGTTGTAAATAATATTAGACTTAAGCCAGTAACGCAGTTGGATAACGTCTAAGTCTCTCTCAGCTTCACGCTTTATCCCGCATAGCTTTCCTGCATAGTTTTGTTTGGTGGTAGGAAGGAGAACGAACCTCGTTCTCCGACTGGCTCGCGACCACTATCATGTCAAAGACGAACCGCCAAATATCTAATGATGTGTTCCGGTTCGATGGCATGTAAGTCAAGTTTTTCTCTTTCCCACCCAAAATGCTTTCCCCAGAATGTGGTGGTTCGATAGCAGGCTTCTAGAGCTACTAAAAACATTGTCCTCCTTTCCATCTGTGTATCGTCTGGGTAGGCCAGCGCATTTACAACACCTGTGGTGTATTAGATGTTATCTATGGAGCGAAGGTAGCCATAAGTGGCTACCCAACTACGCCCTCACCTCATCAAAGGTAATCCCTTCTGCTCATTGCCATCCGTTATCCATAAAAAAAATAGCAGGGAAGACAAAAAGAACTAAGTCATAAGATACTCCGAGCTTCTCTTTTTTCGCCTAATATGAGATACTTACGCGTTAGAAAGGATCTCTTTGTTCAGAGCGGGGATATGAAAACGCCATTTAAATACCATCTTTTCATCAACTGGGAATCCAGACTCGCTACTTGCGTTTACAGTCAGATATGAATTCCACAGCCACGAAGTAACTGGTATAATAAATGAAAACGTCTAACTGCAAATTATTTTGGTACTACTGCTTTGTAAAAACAAAGAACGGTGATGCTGCCCTCAACACACCCAATATATCGGATGTCAGCTAATATTGGACAGAGTGACTTATCATTTTGCAAAGGAAATACTTGAATTAGAACACCTAAGAACAAATTATTTTCATTTCATCATTCTCGTAAGACAAGCCGCTGCGTTGAGCTCCGTCTATTATACGAAAGCGGTAGTTTCGACACTAGAATCCCGTTTATTATTCTACTATGGAAAAAAATGTAATATTAAAAAATATATATTCATTTTCTGTTCCCCACATTCCGTTGAAATGAGACATTGCGTGCTGAGCGGCGGAACTCAACGCCGCGTTTTGCCTTGTTACCAGAACCAGGAAATAAAAATACTAAATATTATTTAATATTGTCATCTCCTGGAGTGGGAATCGAACCCATAACATGTCGCTTTTACAGTCGCACGCTTGTGCTTCTGCGCCACGACAGGCGTTTATTAATATATACATACATACATAACTTCACGCTGTATCCCGCATATAGCAGGGTAGGTAGAGGAAACCTAGTGTTAACTCCGTTCCCCACTTTCCGCCGAATTGAGGCATTGCATGCTGAGTGGCGGAACTCAACGCCGCGCTTTGCCTTATTACCAGACCCAGGAAATGAAAAATTCCGTTTCCTAGAGTGGGAATCGAACCCACAAACTGTCGCGCGCTTATGTCTCTGCGCCACGACAGGCGTTTATTAATATATGACTATGACTACATATATTATGTTGTTATACAAACACACATCCAAAATGAACTTTTATGTATGAAAATATAACAAAGTTTATTCCTCACGTCTAAACCAAATAACTTCGCGTCTTTGAAGTCATTTACAACTTGTCAAAACCTTAAATACGCCGAGAGGCATATTAGAATGTTTATTAGAGAAACAATTTTGGACTAATTTTGGTATAAATACAATAATTTTTAATAATTTGTCTCTTTTAAATACAGATACACACACATACATAGCTTCACGCTGTATCCCGCATATAGCAGGGTAGGCAGAGGGAACCTAGTGTCAAGACACTTCGTTCCCCACTTTCCGCCGAATTGAGGTACAACGCCTATACAGACAGATTGTGGGTTCGATTTCCACTTCAGGAAATAGAATTTTTCATTTCCTGGGTTTGGTAACAAGGCAAAGCGCGGCGCTGGGTTCTGCCACATAGCACGCAATACCTCGATTCGGCGGAAAGTTGGGAACGGAGTGTCTCAACACTAGGTTCCCTCTGCCTACCCTGCTATATGCGGGATACAGCGTGAAGCTATGTATGTATGTATATTAGTATAGATTTATACATTTAAGTTTTTTGAAAAGGAATATTTCTTTAAATTATATTGTTATATATATATTCTTGTTTTAATAAAAATCGATAAATATCGTAGTCTTAAGTCGTTTCGTGACAAAAAATCAAAATCATGATGGTTTTTGATTACGTCCTTATAACTCTAAAGGTACGATATTATTATAGTAGGAAATAGAATTACAAAAATAACCTGTTCATACACAATTGTATGGAAAACCTACGCATATCTGCCTTTTAAACTGTATGTTATGGGGTAAGTCTTATAATCGCACTTTGCTATCAAACACTAGATAAACATGTACTTGAACAATGGGAAACTGAAAATACCCCCTTAATCTGCTTCATAAATAAAACTTAAAATTCAATACATTTATTTGGTGATAAAATAAAAGAATGATATTCTAAATTGTATTTTATGCAAAATAGTTTTAAAAAGTTCATTTTTCTTTGTGTATATTTAGTAATCCAAGCTGGACGATAAACCCTAGGCACTGTAGGCTGGCCAAGAAACAATAGCGTATTGTTCGTTATAGGGATGTCAATTTCAGGAAATTTCCACACACACTATATTTTAGGTGAGAATTTGATTTATAATTTTTTTGCTAAAAGCTTTTGAGCTGTCTAAGCTCTTTGTTTAAGGGGTAGCTTAGCTTGAACTATTTTTTTTAATATTTTAAGAAAAATATTAAAAAAGTCATGTGTTACTAAATGACTGACACACAACGTACAGGCAAAACTAATGGACGTACGTAACTGGGATATAGATGAAATTTGCTAGGCAGGCTCCTCGAGGAGTGTAGGGGAGTACTGAGGAATTTCCAGAAATTCCAATGGATATGAAAAAGAACGATAATTAACGTTTTGCGGGTTACTACTAATATTTTTATGAATATGAAAGTTTTTGAAAAGATGTACAATAATTGTTACCTTTACACGCGACTACTGAACAAATCTAGAAGGGTTAACCGTAATATACGAGGTGTGTTCAAAAAGTAAAGTGACTGTGAAATTTGGCGGGCAACGTACTTTCGATTATCGATTTTTTTTTTTGTTATGTTGGTACACTCTTCCCGAACATCTGTACCAAGTTTCAAGTGTATAGCATTTTTTGTTTGGTTGGGAGAGGCGTAAAGGTTATAAGTGTTTTGCGTGCTCGGCGATTTCTTGCTATCGAAAAATATGGATTTGCATCAAATTTTGTGTAAAAAATAAAATAAAGTGCTCCGAAACACTTAAAATGTTGACAGTGGCATACGGTGAAACTGTTCTGAGTAAAAAAAATGTTTACAAGTGGTACAAACTCTTCCAAGATGGCCGGGAAGATGCCAATGACGAGCCTCGCTCTGGACGCCCAAGCACGTCAACAACTGATGAAAACGTTCAAGCAGTGAAGAAAATTGTTCTGGAAAATCGTCGAATCACTATCAGAGAAGTTGCTGAGGATGTTGGTATATCGCTTGGCTCGTGCCATGAAATTTTTTCTAACGTTTTGGGCATGAGACGTGTGTCAGCGAAGTTTGTTCCGAAATTGCTCATCATTCATCTTTGCTGGTGAGAGATTTTTTGGCCAAAAACAACACCACAATCATGCCTCAGCCACCATATTCACCGGATTTGGCCCCATGTGACTTTTTCTTGTTCCCAAAACTAAAGAGACCTATGAAAGGACGGAGATTTGCAACGATTGAAGAGATAAAGACTGCATCGCTGGAAGAGCTCAAGGCTATACCGAAAAGTGCTTATGAGAAGTGCTTTGACTATTGGAAAAACCGTTGGCATAAGTGTATTGTATCTGAGGGGGATTACTTTGAAGGGGACAACATAAATATTGATAAATAAATAAATATTTTTTCTTAAAAATACAAAGTCACCTTACTTTTTGAACACACCTCGTAGCTTATACATGAAAATAATATATAGACAATAACTAAGTTTTTGAGTGATTTGACCATACTGTAACGACAAATAGAAAATATTTAGACCTTTTTCTGTCTTTTTATACCTTAAAGAACTTTTAATTTGGTAATTTTTGCTTAAAGATTCTTATTTCTCTTGAAAATAAAATGTAGGTAACTTCGTTTTGATGTTGAGACGGATACAAGATTTTTAGAATTGTTTTACAATAATATTACGTAACAATCATTTCAAATACACTTTTCATTTATAATGGTCTATTAATAATAGAATAAATTTAATTTTTCGTTATTTAAAGACGTTATTTGAATAGATATCCAAAATCGTTTATTTGTCACTTTATTTATTTATTAATTTTTTTTTTATGGATACCGGATGGCAAACGAGCAGTAGGACCGCCTGATGGTAAGTGGTTACCTTCGCCCATGAACATCTACAGATGATCAGATCTAGATGTACTAGATGCGTTGCCAACCTAGAGGATACAGATGGAAAGGGAGGATAATGTAGTAGTCCGCTATCGGAACCACCACATTTTGGGGAAAGGATGGGTGGGAAAGGGGAAAACCTGGCTTACATGCCATCGAACCGGAACACATCATAAGATATTTGGCGGTTCGTCTTTGACATGATAGTGGTCGCGAGCCAGACGGAGGACGAACCTCCTACCACCAATTATCTATATATAAATACGTGAAGGACTTTGTTTCCCTTTTTAAGAAAGTTTGGCGGACGGAAGAGCATGAAATTTGACACACGTATAGTTTATACATAGAATGAGTGCAGAATGCTTATATATTTTTTTAAATAATACATAAAAAGTATATTCAATTAATAAACTAAATGTTACACACACTACCATGGTTTGACATGTATGTTTATATAAAGTGACATATACATTGCAAAAGACAACGTGTTGTTAACACGTCAATGGGGACACGAGTAGTTTTAAAAGAAAGAAAGCAAAAATAATTGAACGATTTAAAAAATGTATATTTTTAAATTATGCTAGAAAATCGACTTAAACACTGCATAAAAAATATTTTTCAACTAAAGAATATGGCTTAACTACATACTACATATAGAAATGCACACGGTAGAGTACTTCAAGTGATATTGAAAAGCCGCAGCTCTTCCCAAGTCCTTGGATAGTTGGCGAGAGGGGCCGATTTCTTATTTTTAAACTAACTTTTTTTATATAAATTTGATATTTTTTTGATTATTGCTTACTTAATATTAATATACTGGGTTTGGTAATAAGGCAAAGCGTGGCGTTGAGTTCCGCCACTCAGCACGCAATGCCTCAATTCAGCGGAAAGTGCGGAACGGAATTGTTGAAAAGAGACCGGAGTATCTTAACACCAGGTTCTCTGGTTCTCTCTGCTTACCCTACTATATGCGGGATACAGCGTGAAGTTAAAAAAAATAATAAAGTTGCTTTAAATATATTTTTAAAAATTTTGTCTGCAAATTATCATTTTATTTGATAAAAAGTGGAGAAAGGAGTATCTTGACACTAGGTTCTTTCTAATTACCCTGTTACTCAGGGCAGGAAAAAGTTTGAAGATATGGTAAAAAATATTTATTTCTTGTATAAACACTATTAAAATATGCTAAAAATTAAAAAAAATATATGAATTTCGTCTACTTATAATTGTAATATAATTTCTTTATTAAACAATATTTTTAACGAAATATATAACACAGTAAAAAAACTTTTCTTTTTTTAACTTCACGCTGTATCCCGCATATAGCTGGGTAGACGGAGGGAACCTAGTGTTAAGACACTCCGTTCCCCACTTTCCGCTGAATTGAGGTATTGCGTGCTGAGTGGCGGGACTCAGTAAAAGAAATTAATTATTTTTTTTTAGTTATTTTTCTAATTTGATTAAATATAATAAATATATAATATATATAACTACAGTAGTTCCATTACCCTACTTTACACCACCCTTTATCCTAAAAAGACATAATAAAAAAAAAACCATTCCTCCATTCTGTCATCCCTAACAAAGTGAATGGACTCACTTATTCGTGATACTTTTGTTGCTGTTTTTGTATCTCCGTTAATCGCTTTGACGTCTTTATGTTAGGGAAAAATGAACATGCAATAAACACCTTTATTACTATAGAAATATAGGTGAGAATCCCATAAGTTGAAAGAGTTTTGATTAAGTGAAAAGTACTGAGCGTTTGTCTGAAAATTAAGCGAAGGATAATTTTGCTTGGAAAGTAGAGGGTTATTGATGACTTCATTTTTTTTTAAATTCTTTTTTTGGTGATAACATTTTTAATAAAGACAAGTCTTTTTGTACGGTTAACTTACTTAAAGTTTTACAACAATATTTTGCGGCTTCTCCTCATTTTATTATATAGAAGGAGAGATAGTCAGAGAGAATTTAGTGTTAAGACACTCCGTTCGATCGAAATCTAGACATTTTGTGTTGAGTGGCGTAACGCGTAATAGCGTAGGTTATATTACTACGTTATTACGTTACGCCACGCTGCTATTTTGAAGGGTCGACAACGCGTAAGTGATGCCCTGGTACAAGCGTCCATGTTACGGTAACCCTTACCATCAGGTGGACCGTGTGCCTTGTGCCCTAAATCGTGGTATAAAAAAAAAAAAAATGAAATTTAATTTCTCAATGTCACACATTTTATTATTTACATATTATTGCAAAAAATAATAAACCTTACTTATAAACATTCTTTTCAGATACTGTAGTATTGCACTATGGCGTAAGGTAGTGTAAAGAATAGATGGTTTATTACAAAAAATTAAAATCTTTTTTTTAACTTCACGCTGTAACCCCGCATATAACAGGTTGACAGAGAAGGAAATAGAGAACCTAGTGTTAGACACTCCATTCTCTTTCAACAATTCCGTTCCCACTTTCCGCCAATTGTTGAATAGCGGAACTCAGCGCCGCCTTTGCCTTGTAACCAAACCAAAAAAATGAATATATTAAATTTTGCATTTTCCTAGAGTTTGAATCAGACCACAACCTGTCGCGTTTACAGTCGCACGCTTGTGCCTCTGCGCCACGACAGGCGTTGAAAATCAATCATATATAATTTAAATAAAGCGTTTAACTGTAAACGCTGATAACAGGTTCGATTCCCACTCAACTATATAAATTTTCATACTTTTACATATATATCTCCATTCTGGCTGTAAAACTCATCATTAAGCTCTGCCATATATTGAATAAGGTTTGTAGATCAAAGTGTCTGGCCACTAAGGTCTCTCTAACTTTTCCGTTATACGGAGTAAAGCTTGAACCTGCAAAAAAATGGAATGTAGAGACCTGAGTCACTATATTTTCGCTGTAAAATACTAAAAATATGATATGATGTATTTGAATAGTATTTCAAAGTTATACTAGACAAAGTACAGATCTAACATTTGACATACTTTACAGAGGAGCGGTTTGAAAACTTTTTTAATACACCACTTGTGATATTGAAGATGTGCATATTGACTTCAATATCTATAAACAAAAAGGAAATTCTGTAGATATTTATATTTTATACTAGGTTTGCTTTTGTTTGATTAAAAAAAGGAAGATCTAGTTCTTTTCCGTTTCCGCAGGTATTTGAAAATTTTTTTTTCTTAGTGCTCTCTTATAAAGGTGTCCCAAAATTAACGCAAGATTTGACTTTGCCGCCATTTGCTATTATATTCATTATTCATTCGCTATTAAAAGACTAAAATGTCATTTTTTATTTAATTCAAATCTTGCGTTAATTTTGGGACACCCTATACTATAATTTGTAGTATTTGGAAGACAAAGCACGGCGATGACTTCCGCCATTTAACATGCAATATAACGGAGTATCTTAACACTAGGTTCTCAGGTTCCCTCAGCCTACCCTGTTATATTCGGGATACAGTGTGAAGCTAAAGAAAACAAGCAATATTCTAAATTCAGAAGGAAGGTGGAAAACAGAGAGTCTTAACACTTGTTTCTCTCTGAATACAATACAAAGCATGAAGCTAAAAAATATATATATAAATAGCTTCGGGTAGGCAGAGGGAACCTGAGAACCTAGTCAAGACACTTTTTAACTAGGTTCTCAGGTT
>JAKGSA010002361.1:0-19380 GCA_033558755.1 Philaethria dido
TCACTTGTCACTTCTCATATTGTATGCGGTAAATGTTAGTACAGTATCAACTCTTAGCCAGTTATTGTGTCGCTATAACAATTTAACAGCGTTCTGTCATAAATGATTTATATTCAGCAGTTGGTTCTAGAGAGATATTTTTAATTGGGTCACGTATATATTTGTGTATCGTTAAACAAATTGTTGCGTGTAACTTTGAATACGATAGTTACGAATTCTATCTCCAATTGGGGGAATTTTTGTTTAAATTATTTATTTTTATTACTCTGGTAAAAAAGATGTAGTGTTTAATTCCGTAATTAAAAAGGTTTTTACACTATATTTTCGTTATGAGCTATAAGTAAGACAAAGTGTAAAGGTGAATGAATGAATGTTAGATAAATAGTTAGGGAGTATTAGTATAAATGATAAAATATACTAGCAACTTCCGCATTTCCTTGATAAAATACAAAAAAATTCAGAGAATATCTAAAAAGTAATATATAAAAAAATTATATAAACACTAAAAGTTATGTCTATACCGGTTTCGGTCTTGGAGATGGATCGGCGGAAACCTATGCGTCTCGCATAATAACAAATGCCCAACGCGCCTAAAGAAGGTTTTACTTCAAATGTATAACTAAATAAAATTGGCAACGAATCCTAGACCTACCAAAAATTTCGACTCGTCAGTGTTTAAAGGAAAAATAAAAAATAATAAAAAAATCGATTTCTCGGTCTCACAGACGAAGGCAATTATAGTTAGGCTAATCGCTCCGCTTATAACGCGATGTCACGACAAATTGGTCTGAGAGTAAAGATTGCCGTTCGCTAGTGTCAGCAATTCCACAGCGCGGCGCCAAATTAAAAAAAAAATACTCCGGGCGAGTTATATAATTTACAATATTAAAAATACAAAGATAAATAAATTTATGAAAAATGATTTCGTTCTCACAGACCACTCACATTTACAAAGTTTAAACACTTTATTAAAAGCGTGGTAGCTAATGTAATAAGAAATAAATTAATTTAAGAAAAAAAAGATTTCTCGGTCTTATAGACCAGCACGCACATTTAATAAGCTTAATCAATTTCCGCTCCGCTTATAACGTGGTGTCATCACAAATTGAGCTGAGAGTAATGAGTGCCGTTCACTTGCGTCAGCGATTCGGCACTCATTAGAGAAAAATTACTGCACAAAATATAGAATATCGATTCGCTAGTATATATTAAAATAAAAATAAATAGACAAATTGTAAAAGCAATTTCGGTCTCACAGACGAAGGCTTGGATATAGCAAAGTTAATTCACTTCCGCTCCGCTTATAACGCGGTGTCACCACAAATTGGGCTGAGAGCAATGATTGCCGTTCGCTAGTGTCAGCGATTCGGCACTCGTTAGAGAACAATCGCGGCGCCAAATTAAAACCCCTCCACAGCTAGGAAACGAGAAAATCATTTTGACATTGACGATTTCAAATGGTCTGTCGGACGAGCACGATCTGTATTTACTTTCGTTAAGACGATATTCGTATTTCGTTATTTTATATGGATCTATATAAAATAACGAAATACGAATTCGTATAATTATTTATTCTTCTAAATATTATATTTTGTGTAATATAATATTATAAATCTACCTTACTTTCTACTTATATATTATAATGCGAAAGTAATCCTGTTCGGTTCGTCTGCAGCCACGCTACTGGCTAAACCACTTCTAACCGGATTTTGATAAAATTCGGTATGAAGGTAGAACTGAACTTGGGAAAGTATTGATAGGATATTTTTTTATCATGAAAATGCTTGCTAAAAATATATATTTTTATTTTATATTTTTTGACAAATAGTCTAGACCGTGGAAAGAGACTATAGGCTACTCCTTACACGTCGCGCGATAACCGAATTACGTGTCGTAAGCCGCGCGCAGAAAGCTAGTTTTGCCATAAATGTTAAATAAACTTATCTTTGGTAATTATTTAGATATCATGGTGCTCGCGACTCTCGTTCGCGCTCAACATAGGATTTTTCACTTATTTTCATGTTATACTGCCGTATTTAATTTTTACAACTAAATATTCACTCCTACCTCACTCAAATCTTTCTGGTTGGTACCTTACCTTTACAATTATTTACCTTTTTCCAATTATTAAGTATTCTAATATATAAATATCCAAAATGTTTATGTGTTTAATCTTTAGAAGTATAATTAGGTGACACTAGTAGCAATACGTTACGGTATTGCTGACGGATTGGCGAATAGACTTAGCTCAAAGCAGCTTTCAGTGCGGTTAAAAAAATTAGATTATTGACTGACGGAAACGGCATCGTCTTGTTTATTTTAGCTACTTTCATAGTATTATGTCCTATGGCATTATACTGTGGGCAATGCAGCCGCTATTAATTGATCTCTTTGTCCCTGCAGAAGGAATATTCTCGTGCACCCATAACTTAGGCCCTAAAGATTCCTTACAAGACAAAAATCTCTAAGGAGAAATTAATATTTTAACACTGGCCTCCTCAGTACATCTTTTTGAAAATGTACTGTATGTTAAGAAAAATATTAATAATTTAACAAAGTTGGCGATGCACATAATATAAATACAAGAAATAGGCTTTAAACTTGTAGTGCCTGTAACTCGATTGCATCGAGTCCGGTACCTTATGGGACAATGTGTATACTTTTACAATAGGATCCTTGAAAATGTCCGAGAACTTTCCATTTGCCAAGCCTAAAAAAATTTGTAAAAAAAGACGTTCAGTGTTAAAGGTTACATTCAATTAGTGATTTTATAAATGATAACACACCCTTGGGAATGAAATGCTCGGCTCCAAATTGTTTCAAAGGTATCATCGCCAAAGGGTCAATGTAAACCATTGTCGAATATAAAAAAAATAAAAAAAAAAATAAGTCCCGGGCTGAGTTTTTATGCCGGTTCTTTCCTTAGTCTGAGGCATTAAATTTAGTGAACCGGTGGTAAATTATTTGACGTTCAAAAAATATGAAGCTGTAACTTCTTACTTTGAATAAAATTATTTTGACTTTGACTTTTGACTTTGACTTTCAGACTTAAGCCATTACCATGCCAGTACCATTCATTTCTGTCCAGTAGTTTTTGCGTGATGCGCATCCAAATGTACAGACAGACAGACAGACAGACAGACAGACAGACAGACAGACAGGACAAATATACAGACAGACAGACAGACAGACAAAAATTCTACTGATTGGTTTTTTCGCTTCTATTAACGATATATTAACGTACCCAATTGATATTTTTCTAAAATTTTTCATGTACAGAATTGACTTTTCTGCTCTTTTATTATATATATAGATATAGATTGAATAATGTAAAAATATACAGAGTTGAAATTTTAATGAAAAATTGTAAAATAATTATTTACTTGTTAATATTACGTTCCACAAAGTTGTAAGTTCAACATAACATCGATGCTGTGTTTTCAAAGGTCAACAGAGGCGAAGGCTACCTCTCTTGTCGCCAACTTTAGCTTTTTCATTTATAAAATGATAAATAAAGAGGAATAAACACAATATGTAAATAATAAATAACTTGAAATATCTCTAAAAAGATGACTTCCAGAAACCCATTAAAGAAAAAAAGTTTAAGATGAAAAAAAACGAGAGAATAAGAGTCTTTCTGACATAATCAGAGACTATGTTAATATTTTTAAAACATTCAATTTTTTAATTAAAACTTGTAGTTGAGTAATTTTTTAACACAGCAATATTCAATAATCAAATTATAATTTAATTAAAAACATTTAAATAACTACTCAGTTTAAATTTCCAAATTGATTTAACTCGTGCTTAAAATAATAAATTTACATTAAAAATACCAAATATAATTTAAAATACACATTTAGAGACTGATTCAATATTTGACTTCAATAAAAGTTCAATAAATACAATAAAATTCAGTAAAAGTTCAATAAAAGTTCAAATAGTAACAACGCACACACCCACACAAAAAAAATTCGACCCCATTCAGGTATTCGTTTCGGGTACTGTACCGTTTGTACTATACAACATATTTGTTACGCTATTAATAAAATTTAATAAATTAAAAATAATTACACAATTATTTAAAAATATAACTGTTTTAACCGACTCCAAAAAAGAAGGAGGTTATCAGTTCCATTGTGTTTTATGTGTTATCATATTCTTTTAATTGGGTGAACCAATTTTTCATGATATTTGTTAGTAGTTAGTGTTTTTGACGTGGTCTTTTTATTTTCTGATTTGACGAGTTGTTTTTGAGTTATTCGTAATTTATTTGAAGTGAAGACTTGTTTGGTGGTAGGAGGTTCGTCCTCCGTCTGGCTCGCGACCACTATCATGTCAAAAACGAACCGCCAAATATCTTATGATGTGTTCCGGTTCGATGGCATGTAAGCCAGGTTTTCCCCTTTCCCACCCATCCTTTCCCCAAAATGTGGTGGTTCCGATAGCGGACTACTACATTGTCCTCCCTTTCTATCTGTATCCTCTAGGTTGGCAACGCATCTAGTACATCTCTTGTGTTGTAGATGTTCATGGGCGAAGGTAACCACTTACCATCAGGCGGTCCTTCTGCTCGTTTGCCATCCGGTATCCATAAAAAAAAAAAAAAAGTCAGTTTTCTTTTTTTTGGTAAAATCTTAAATATAAAACTTAACTATATAACACACATGATATGTTTTAAACAAAACTTTCTAGATACAATATAAAATTTATATTATTTTCCTTCAGTTTACTTTCACACAAGTTTCATTAAGGAAGTATAAAATGTCACAACTACTCCCTTATCTTATTAAGAGTGTAGCTAAGTGACTTTTATCCTTAGAACTTGGTGCAAAAATGACTCTCTTTTATAAAATAATTTAAAATCATATAAAATATTTAATTTACACTAAAACTTTGAAGCTCTTCGTATTTTTTATTCAATTTTGTTGTGAAAATATAGAATGAAGAATAAATTTTCACGTATTTAGGAATATTATTATGTAAATCATACGTGACGAGCTCACACGTAATCTTTACGAGCTCCTTTATAAAAAATAATAAATAGTGTAAAAGTGTAATATCGGGAGTGAATTCTACATTATATTCAATATTTAATGTTAAATATTCTTTCTATAACAATATTTAGTGGATATTCTATATAATTTATCGATAATTCAAGTTTTTAAAGAATTGTAACATAAATCAAGGTTAAGTGAAAGGTGTTTGGATTGAACGCGTAAGCGACGCAATATACACGGCGCTTAGGTCCATTTCATCGCGAAGTTTATAACTAGCAAAACTAGCAAACAAAGGTATAAAGCAAGTTAATTTATTAATCTACCGACTTCGAAGAAATAGAAATAACTTAATATGGAATGTAAACATTGTTCCGATGTTTTAAAATTTGAAGATGCAACCAAATGTACGGCGTGTCTAGGTCTTTTCCATTATGCTTGTGCAGGTTTAAAAGACCATGATTTTAAAAAAATGCTTCCAATGAACAAGGCTAAATGGAAATGTCCAGCTTGTAAACCTAACAAAAAAGGCATTAATAATAATGTTAGTCCTAGATTACCCGTTGGATGTGCCGACAATGTCCCCTTGGATTCCATTCAATCTCAATCACAGTTACAGGATAATAGTTTGAAATCAATTATCGCTTATTTTGATGATCGCTTTAATAATCTTCACGCCACAATGGACTCATTTAAATATTCCGTAACTGAAGAACTCCGTAAGCTCTCGGAAACTGTTAGTTCCTGGACCTCAAAAATATCTCATATTGAGTCATCTGTTAATTCTCTTACCGAGCGCATGAATGCTTTTGACCAAGAAGTATCCATATTAGATAAACACTGTACCGAAATCGATGAGTTGAAACTTAAAGTTGTAGAATTATCAGAAAATAGTATTAGAAATGACCAGTGGGTTCGCCGTTCTAACATTCAAATTAACGGGGTTCCATACAAAAAGGGAGAAAACTTGATTCAGATAATTAAAACTTTGGCTTCTAAAAGCGGCTTTCCTATTAATGTGGATACGGATTTGGACTTTGTGACCAGAGTGGCAGTTAAAAATGATACCGCTGACAGTAAACCCCGCCCAATTATTTTGAAAATGCAGGCGCGTTATAAGAAAGATGACTTTCTCTCCTCGATGCGGAAGCTGAAAGGATTATTAGCTTCTGACATTGGATTTACTGGTGTAAAAAATCCAATATACGTCAATGACCACCTATCTACATATAATAAGAGCTTACTTAACAATGCTAGACGTAAAAGTATGGAGAAAGGCTATCAGTACTGTTGGGTTCGTAATTGCACTGTTATGGTCCATAAAACTGACAACTCTCCAGTAATCCACATTACTTCTGATAAATGTTTAAAAAAGATTTCATAAGAACCATTGTGATTTTTTATTTTTTTAATATTGCTCTTGTTACTTCTTTATATTTTTTGTTGAAATTTATTTTTAGTTATTATTTTTATATTTGTTTTAACTATATATTGTATACTGAGCTTACATTGAGGTGTCTCTATTTGGGCTTCTGTAATCATCGTTTTATTCCTTATTTTTCAATGCGGTTCCGTAATTTTTATTTTATATACATAACTCAGAAGATGGTCATCTTTATTACTTCTTTTATCATCATTCTCAAAACTTAAACAAATAATTAATATTTCCATAATTAATATTTCTTTTTAGTATGGCTTTGAGTATATTTTATCAAAATGTCAGAGGACTTCGTACCAAAACTAGACAATTTTATAGTAACTTACTGAATAGTAATTATGATATAATCTGTTTAACCGAATCTTGGTTGTTAGACGGCATTTTTGACGAAGAACTGTTTGATGCACGATATATAGTGTATCGCAATGATCGCAACTATAGACGTTTAAAAGTAAAGATGGGCGGTGGTACCCTTATTGCTGTACGGCAAGGATGTGCATCTATAGACATTCGGCACTTTATCGCACCACCCGAATTACCCGACGCAGATATTACATCTATTAATTTAGTGCTTGGTCAGGGTTTATCTCGCAAGAATCTACGCCTATTTTGTTGTTATTTCCCTCAAAATGCTCATCAATGTGATTCTGAAGCTATTTTCTTTGAGCACATATCTGATATGTTTATTAATAATCCTCACGATAGCTTCGTTGTACTGGGCGATTTCAACATCCGAGAAGCCATATGGTCCATGCAATCTGACAGCCGCCTAATTATCGAGAATGTCTCTGATAACAATTTAATTTTACAACTATTTGCATTCATGATATTTACTGGATTGTCAATATAATTTTGTATCTTTAATAATAACGACAGGTTATTGGGGACCTTGCATTGTCCAATGTATTTTGTGAGGTTGAGAGAAATCTGCCCCTTGTCAGCCGCTCAGAAGATATCATCCTGCCATTCTTGCTGGGGCTCAGAAATAGATAAATAGTCTCAAAAAAAACTTGGAAAGAAGCCTCCCCGGCATGGTGGCCTCTTTTATGATGTGCTAATTATGAGAACATTAACTCCGAACTAAGTAAAATTAATTGATCCAGCAACTTTCATCTGATAATGTGACGGACGCAGTAGACAAATTCTTTATAATTATTGTAAATAATATTATTGATACCTTACCAACTAAAACAGTTTATAATAACAACAAATACCCTGCTTTTGGTATTTCTAAACGATTCATCAAAATTAGTTAATAAAAAATTAAAAACACAATAAAAAAATGGGAAAGTTTATGGAAGGATTAGTGACTACAATAGATTCCCTTCAGAATTCGACGAGATACAAAACGATTGAGATGGAATGCCAAGCATCTCTTTAAGCATAGTCGGACAGGGAACACCACTGTTACAACTCCTCAAAAACAATTTTGATCTTTGTTAAAAGTAAACGTGTTGGGTCACCTTCATTCCAATAGTATGATCTTTAGATGATCAATTAGTTCGATGGCCAGGTTATCGTCAATATGTTTAACTCCTACTTTCACTCAGCGTTTTTGAAGCTGGGATACAGGTAGGCCCCAAAAGATAAGATTAACTCAACTGCCCAATACAACTTATGTATCAGTAATATAAATAATATTAATCGTGATACTGTAGAAAATACTTATCAAAAACTTGACTCTTCCAAAGGTAAGGACCTGACCACCATATCCTGTCTTTTTAAAACGATGCAGTACACAAATTTCTATCCCTTTAAGTACATATTTCCTTTACAAAATCTTTACAGTCAGGATTACACCACCACCTCTAAAAATCTATCATTGTTCCAATTCTTAAAAAAGCGGGGCCAAGGAAAACATAAAAATTATCGTGGAATTTCAAAAATTATCTGTTATCCCAAAATTGTTCGAAAAAATTTATATGATGGCCTGATTTCCTCATGACCCTCTTCTTCTTATTAATTCCACAACAACATGGATTTATTAATAAACGCTCTCAACGGAAACAAATCTCTGTGAATTCTGTGGAGTCGTTCTCTATCTCTATGAATTGTGGATATCGCAGATGCTATTTACAATAAGATTTTCCAAAGCACTGGATAACATTTCACTCATTGCTAATTCATGTAAATTAAACAGGCAGGTATTCATGGTGATCTTTTAAGGTATAGAATCATCTTATGTAACAGAACTCCAAGCGGTTGGGTTGTCAAAGGCCAAGAATTTAGCTTTATCCCACTACCTCTGGCGTGCCAGCTGGGGCTCCACCTTTGGACCTCTTTCTCTTCAAATATTTTTATAAACGATATTATAGAATCTTTTCATGATTCTGGACATACTTCTTTATGCTGATGATACAAAAATTTTTAAAAACCATAAAAGCATAAGTGAGATTGTGAAAAACTACAAAGAGATCTTGTTAGTTTTGAGAAGTATTGCAAGTCAAATGGATTATTCCCGAATCTTGACAAATGTCATGTAATAAATTTCTTAGAAAGCGCTTATTCCAATTTCTCATTTTTGATTATAAAATTCTTATAATAAGAAACTGTCAAAAGTATCTGTTATTAAAAAGATCTTGGAGTGTTATTGTGATCTCTGGTCTCTTATTCGGACAGACACAACATAATTGGAAAAGCATACAAAATGCTTGGTTTCTGTATTTAGACAAGGAAGAGAGCTCTTAAGGATATACGTGCCATTTAATATTCTATATAACTCTTACGTCAGATCTTACCCAGAGGTATGCTTCCTCCTGTTTGGGGGGAATTCACAAAGGGCAAAAATATATACTGCAATCGAAAATGTACAAAATAAATAATATTTACGGCGATTAAATAATAAATAAATTTAATTCAAAATGATATTGGAAAGCTGAATATCTCAACATTAGAAAAACGCAGAGAATATAGGGGACCAAATCTTTTTGTTCAGATTCTACATAATCTTATTAAGATTCCAGTTGTTTATTAAGTAATATTCACATTAGATGTCCACCCTTCAGTACCCGTATTAGGAGACACCTTATGTTCCTGTTCGGAAATCTAATTACGCCAAGAATAGTTTTGTAATACGATCTTGTAGAACCATAATAAAAATTACAGTGAAACTGATATTTTTCTCTCAGTAATATTAATCAATTCCCTGTAAAGGACTATGGATAAAATGACCAAACTTGAAAAAATGCTTCTCTTTTCTCAAATTTGTTTTGTGTTTTCTTTTTTATATGAAATACCGTAATAAAAATAAGTTAGCCTTCTTTTTTTTTTTTTTGATAAAAGCAATTATTTCGCACTTATTAGAATCTCTTACATTGTATTAGTATATTATTATTCATTTATTTTTATTATTCACTCCACCGCTCTTTATGTATGGCGGGAAACTTCTTGCCACAATGTTATGTTATCATGTGTTAATTTTATGTAATGTATGTGCTGCTTTGTTTTCCTTTAACCATAATAAAAATAAAAATAAAAAAATAAAAATAAAAGTAAATTGTCTTAACCCATATGTGGCGCAGAGGTACAAAGGTTCAAACGCGCAGGTTGTGGATTCGATTCTCACTCAAGGAAATGGAATTTTTCATTTCCTGGGTTTGCACAAGGCAAAGCGCGGCGTTGAGGTCCGCCACCAAAAGTGCGCAATGCCTCAATTGCGTAGAAAGTGGAACGGAAATGTTAAAATGAAATCTGGAGTGTCTTAACACTAGGGTTTTCAGGCAAATCTCTCTTTGCCTACCCTGAAAAAAAAGGGATATATTTCAAGCAAAAAACGATAAAATTAAAAAAAAAAAAACAAAAAAAAAATCATGGACAAAAAAGAATGTAATACACAAATCTCTGGGAACTCATAAATCATCTGTAGTCTCAAGTGAATAACAATGGCTCTACACACCAGCCATTACTACAATTACGTACGCATTACTTTCTAAAGACAATTTCCTGCTTTTAATATGAAAGACAAAAATGTATGCAGAGTATAGAGACAATAGATCGTCCAAGAGCCGTTACTATTCATTATCATGAAACGTTTGAAGTTAAGCCAAAGTGTTTTAGCTCCCCTTAATTTTATTATAAAAATAAAAACAAGAATGACAATGATAAGAATTATTACTTATAATTTTATTATTGTCAAGTAAACTGTAATTATGTTCCTTTTTTTAACTCACGCTGTGTCCCGCATATAGCAGGGTAGGCAGAGAGGGAACCTGAGAACCTAGTGTTTAGATATTAAGACATCACCCTTTACAACAATTCCGTTCCCCACTTTTCGCCGCATTGAGGAATTGCGTGTGCTGAGTGGCGGTACTCAACGCCGCGCTTTGCCTTGTTGCCAAACCAAGGAAATGAAAATTCCATTCCTGGAGTGGGAATCGAACCCAATAACCTGCCGCGTTTAAGTCCCACGCCTGTCGCGTTTACAGTCGCATGCTTTGTGCCTCCGCGCCAATGAGAAAAAAATAAAGTAAATAATTAAATTTTTAATGATAAAAAAAATAACGAAAGACCTCCAAACTAATAAGCAAAATAATTACGCATAATTCAAAACTACTGTCAGGATGTTAACAAAGTTTAAATATAAATAAAGCTTTTTACATCATCATCATATAAAAAAAAAATATCATCAAAATTGATCAGCCAGTAAAAAGTTATGTAGTAACACATGAACTAAGCAAGTCGAATTAAGAACCATCTTTTGGAAGTCGGATAAATTATACAAAGGATTTGTTTTTTATATGCACTTAAAATGTAGGTACTATGTCGTGTTGTAAAATTTAGTATTTTCATTTCCTTCCGTTCTTGTTCATTCCGCCACTGACGTGCAATGCCTCGATTCGGCGGAAAGTGGGGAACGGAAATGTTAAAAGAGAATGGAATTTCTTAACACTAGGTTCTCCGGTTTCCTCTGCCTACCCTGCTATATGCGGGATACAGCGTGAAGTTAAAAAAAAATGTTAAGTCTATATGATGAATAGTGAAGAAGGTTCTGATAAATATATAAAATAAAAAAGGGAGGCTATCGTGACGCAGTGGTTTAGCAACTGATTGATAATGCAATTGATTAACGGTTTGAATCACACTAGGGGGAAAGATAATATTTAAATTATTCTAACTTCCCCGCTCTGGAAAGACAAAGAGCAATGTTGATTTCCGCCATTCAATATGTCTTGAAATCGAGCATAGAAGGAGACCAGAGTGCTTAACACTACCTTCTCTCTGATTACCTAAATAAATAGTAAAACCCCCACCTGCAATCAAAACCAAAAGACCACTCAACAAACAGGTAGATAATCAAAAGTAAAACACCATCATAACTACTGTACCATACTCGTACACCGTACAGCACACGCTTCAGTGGTCGTGGCGTACCCGCCGTAATTACAACGATTGTTCACATTCAGACAGGCACTCGTCAAAGTAAAGAGAGATTGTTGCGAAGGCTTTTGAACAAATAGCAGACGGGAATAATGGGTTAGCCCCAGCTATGTGTCAACATTCGACGGTGTCTGTGAAATAGCTACAAAAATACGGCTTGCTTAATGTTTCTTTTTTGGTTTTAGCGAAAATATTGTATTTTTTTAAGTATTTTCAAGATTTATGCCTCTTCCTGCAAGTACTGCTGCTTAAGCTACTAAAGGCCGATAAAATCTAGTATTAAGACACTCCGTTCTCCACTTTCCACCCAATTTCAAGATGGTGTTTATAAAATTACTATAAAAAAACAGCTTAATTGATGATACTTTTTTTGAAATAATTATAAATTCTGTTGTGACTTCTCAAGATTTACGCATCTCCTTAAAAATGTATGGAAGGTAGATAGAATCTAGTATCAAGACACTCCACCACGACAAAAAAAGTTTGCTTGATATTTCTTTTTTTCAGTTTTGGCAAAGGAAATGCAAATTTTATTATGACTGGTTTAGATTCACGTATCTTCTTACAAATAGTAGGGAAGGTGGATGGAAGTTAGTGTTACAACACTTTTTTTTTCCATTTTTCGCAAAACTTCAAAATAAACACTGTTAATGAGATTTTTGATTTTCGCGATTCATGCACATATTAAATGAAACAATTAATGGAATTAATGGCGTATATTCGAAAATACATTTTTGAATAATCCAGTTAAAATAGTTTCATTTAATAAATACTCTTAACTGATGAACTTAACTCTGGAATTTGTCTTACTAGACCGGAATAATAATATATTTTTTTTAACTTCACGCTGTAACCCGCATATAGCAGGGTAGGCAGAGGGAACCAGAGAACCTAGTGTTAAGACACTCCATTCTCTTTCAACAATTCCGTTCCCCACTTTCCGCCGAATTGAGGCATTGCGTGTTGAGTGGCGAAACTCAACGCCGCGCTTTGCCTTGTCACCAAACCCAAGAAATGAAAATACTAAATTTTACATTTCCTGGAGTGGGAATCGAACCCACAACCTGTCGCATTTACAGTCGCACGCTTGTGCCTCTGCGCCACGACAGGCGTTAATAATAATAATAATAATTTAAAAGTAATCACTGGGGACTAAATCATTGCGTGTACAGTCACTTTCCATCATGATGGCGTATTATATCTTTTTTTATTTATTTGAATTATTTATTAAATCTTTACGCGTATTTCTAAAAGAAAATCTAGAGATACGGCACTTCGTTCTCATATTGTTACAAATGTCGAGAATCCACGTCGCACTTTGTCTGGTTAGAGCAGTTCACTTATAGACTAAATGTTCTCGTATGTGCATATAACTAAAACATATATGTATGTATAAATTGCAATATATTCCATAGAATATGATATTTAATATTAATAATTACTAAGAAACGAAAATAATATCTTTATATATAAAAATGAATGTTTGTCTGTATATCCTTTATAGAATCGTGAACCATGCATTTGATCATGTGATGATCTTTAGCAAAGTTATTATGCATGAACCCACGAAGTTTTATAATGGGTACGACCAATTTTCGACAGAGAGCACCACACAATTTTTTCGAAATTAACAAAATCAATTAAAATTACTCAAAATGATTTGAATATTTGTATGTATATATCTCTTTCCTTCAAATTTATTTTTGGCGAAGCAACCCGCGCAGGGTACAGTTAGGCCATATTATGAAATAAGATCTAAATATGATAGTTATGGATTCAAATCCCAGTTAGAAAAATAATTGTAAATCAATAAATTACTTCGTAAATCAAAACATATTTCTTAGGAAAATTGAAGTAACATATTATATTATGTTACAGGAAATTTACATGCATTTGTTCTATATGTATATGTTAAAGGTATTTATTTGGGCTCATTAGACAATGTCCATCAATTTTATTTCCCCATTAAATAATTTAATATCTAAACGATGCGTAACTCGAGAACGTAAGTTCGATTCTCTTTGCCTACCTAAATACACGTACATATATACAATGTTTGATAACAAGGCAAAGCGCGGCGTTGAGTTCCGCCACTCAGCACGCAATGCCTCAATTCGGCGGAAATTGGGGAACTGAGTGTCTTAATACTAGGTTCCCTCTGCCTACCCTGCTATATGCGGGATACAGCGTGAAGCTATGTATGCATGTATGTATGTTACAGTCTCAGGTGTATCCCACATAGCATGGTAGTCAAAGAGAACCGAGTATCAAGATATTTTTCATCGCTATCCATCCAAGCTCGAAAAATTGCATGTTAAGTAACGGAATTCAACGCCGTGCTTCAATTACCAGAGAGGAAAAACGAAAAAAATCAAATAATACCAATAATAAAACACTTTATTGCACATAATAAATAAAGAATTTTAAAATAAACAAATATGTATGATAGGTAGGCAAAGGCGGCCTTATCACTAAAAGTAATTTCTTACAGGTAACCATTAATGATTGCGTACTTATTTGGGACATCTTTTTGGGCGGAAAACTGTGCAAAAAAAAAAAGAAATAAATTATTATTAGGAATACATAAAACTAACATACATACATACTTATATACCTACATATATATAAATATAAAAATAAATAAATAATAATGGAGAAAGACAATTCATAGGCTACAATGTTAGATAATAGTATAATTTAATCATTTCCCTTAATGGAAATCGAACCCACAACCAACCGCGCTTACAGTTGCTATCCCACTGTGCCTCGATAGACTCAAAAAAAACTTAGCTAAATTTAAAAATGCACATTTTATAAAACTGTTAATGTCACAAATGTCCTTTAAATATTCTATACCTATTTTGCCACAAAGCTGGTAATGCTTGTCTTCTTTTTGAGTGGAGACGGTAAGAGGATTAAAAACCCGATGAGGGGAACCATTCACTTTGCGAGTGCACTATGTAAGAATAAATTATGTATACCGTATAATGTGAATGTCCGACGACTGGGGTGTTGGTGCTTTGAGGAAGTTACAGGTTCGATTCTCTTTATGTTTTTGTTCTTATAAAAAACATATGAACGTAATTAAAAAAAAAGCTATGGCCCGCTGTTTCACTCGCGTGGTTAATGGCAGTAGACATACTATAATGTAAAATGCATATATGTATATGCGTTTATTTAAAGGCTTTAAAGAGCTCGATTTACAATGTTTTTAACAAACAATCATGTCTGCCATAATATGTTTTATATTAAGTATATTTTTAGATATTACATAGTTTTTTATCTTTGCAATTATGAGCCAAGGCCACCGTGGCATAGTAGGACAGCATCAGACTGTAAGCACATTTGGTTACGTCTTCGATTCCCACCCAAGATTTTTTTTTAACTTCACGCTGTAACCCGCATATAGCGGGGTAGGCAGAGGCAACCAGAGAACCTAGTGTAAGGACACTCCATTCTCTTACAACATTTCCGTTCCCCACTTTCCGCCAAATTGAGGCAAGATTTTACATTTTTTTATTCATTTACTATACATATATTAATGTTTTTCGTAAACGCCTATCGTAGCGCAGAGGCAAAAGTGTGCGATTGTAAACGCGATAGGTTGAGGGTTCGATTCCCCCTCCAGGAATTGAAATTTTTCATTTCCTGGGTTTGGTAACAAGGCAAAGCGCGGCGTTGAGATCCGCCACTCAGCATGCAATGCCTCATTTCGGCGAAAAGTGGGGAACGGAGTGTCTTAACACTAGGTTCCCTCTGCCTACCCTGTTATATGCGGGATACAGCGTAAAGCTATGTATGTATGTATGTAGATGTGTTTTTTGTAAACAAAGCGGCGTTGAGGCTACGCTACGAAATTATAAAATGGTTAGATATTCCTTTCATATGCAGAAAACAAAAAATATATAAAATTTTACTAAATTAAAAGATTTTGCAGTGAAAAATATATGTAAAATTTGAAAAGATCAAAGTATCAATAACGTCTAGGCACTAATTGGTATGTCATGTCAGTATCAGAAGATTATGGATTTGTGAGGGAGATACTTTTAAACGAAAATATATATTGCAATAAACGTTTAATATTAGGGGTGGATATTTTAATTCTCTTTTGCTATATAATTTTACTAGCTGTTACCCGCGGCTTCGCTTGCGTGGGCAACCGTAGTCTATATTACATACTATAGTGCGTATATGCGTTAATTTGAAGGCTTTGAAGTAGCTAGATTTTTTATATTTTGACAATCATGTCTCCAAAATATTTTTTGGAATAAAAAGTGTCCTATATCCTTTTTAATATATCTAAGAATATGCATACAGCGCCTGTCGTGGCGCAGAAGCACAAGCGTGCGACAGTAAGCGCGAGAGGTTGTAGGTTCGATTTCCACTCTAGGAAATGGAATTTTTCAATTCCTGGGTTTGGTAACAAGGCAAAGCGCGGCGTTGAGTTCCGCCGCTTAGCACGCAATGCTTCAATTCGGCGGAAAGTGGGGAACGGAGTGTTTTAACACTAGGTTCCCTCTACCTACCCTGCTATATGCGGGATACAACGTGAAGCTATTTATGTATGTATGTATATGTATACAAAGTTTCACGATAATCGGTTGAGTAGATTAGGCGTGAAAGCGTAACAAACAAACTTACATTCACATTGATAATGTTAGTAGAGATGTGTATTTTTCATTAATTTTTTAAATTTGTTAACATATTTAAGAATATTGAAGTCTATCGCAGCACAGTGGAGATAGTATCTTGACTGTTAACGCGATTGGTTGTGGGTTCGATTCATTCGTGGTAATTTCATTATAGTATTTATTAGTTATATAATTTTTTTTTTCGTTATTATTTTGCGGCCCTCGAGACCTCCCGTCCTTACAAATGTGATAAAAAACTGATATTCGCGTTTTTTTACTACATATTTTAACAGAAATTCTAGTATTAAACAAGTACATACCTTCAAAACAAGTAACTCTTGGTTAAAGACGATCATTAAATTTTTTAAAACCTAAATTTTAATACACGAACAAATTACACGAAAATATAAAATTTTATATCTAAAAATGTCACGGTACCACTCACTATACAGTTAAATGTTTACACAAGAATTTCGGTCGAAATCAAAATATAGTAAATTCAAATCAAAAAGACTACATAAATGTTAAAAACACACAACACAAAAAATATAAAAATGAAACTAAAAATTTTTGTCACATCTCTCTAGCCATATATTTTACTGACTGACGTAATGTTGTCAATATAAAAATATTTTTAATTTACATACGTTTATATGTGTATGGAGGTTTATTTATACTAGTGTCCCCGTTGACGCGTTAACAACGCGTTGTCTTTAGCAATGTATATGTTACTTTATATAAACATGGATGTCAAACCATGGCAGTGTGTGTAACATTTATTTTGTTAAATTAATATTCTTTTTATGCATTATTTAAAAAAAATGTTAGCATTCTGCACTCCTTCTCTATATAAACTATAAGTGTGCCAAATTTCATGCTCCTTCGCCAGCGTAATTTTGGTAAAAAGGGGTCCAAAGTTTTTACTTCACGTATTAATATATAGATTTATTTTAAATGTTTTTTTAAGTATATATTTTTTTAGCTTCATGCTTTAGGCTCAGATCATAGTAGGTAGCAATGGCGAGGGGTGACAATTTTAGTTAGGCAAACCGGTAAATTCAGAGAAGCCGATATATATTTAGGGAAGACGGTAATTTTTAGAGAAATCGGTATATTTAGGGAAGCCGGTATAGATTGTGAAGGTATTTAGTAATGTCACTATCGATTTTTATGCCCAATATTTACCTGGCGACCGTTTTTTTAGCTCTCACACCTTACTTGACTTTGTTTTTTTTGCAAACTTTATTACAATTCGAGTTCTACATTTTACTGGTGACCGTTTTTTTTAGGTCTCGTACTTATACTTTGAAAAGTTAAGTAAGCTAGTGGAAACCATATAGTATGGATGCCTCGCCACTGGTAGGTAGCTCCATTCTACGCTTTCCACCAGAAAATAGGTTAGAAATATTAAATACCTATATATGAATATTCAATTGATTTTTTTAATGAGATCTTTGATTTCTGCGATTTCTACAAATATTAAATGAATCATGAAGCTGTGACTACCGACTACTGTAAAGTATTCGAAACGTCAGGCTTCCAAGAATGCATTTTCAAATACCTAAAGTATACTCGATTAATTCGCTTAAAATAGTTGCACCTAATATATATTTTTTATTAAAGAAAAATATCATATAATTTATTATTAGTTACGTTCACAGTTCACAATTCGGGAGAAAGTGGAGAACGGAGTGTCTTAACACTAGGTTCTCAGGTTCCCTCTGCCTACCCTGCTATATGCGGCTAAAATGACGTCAGCGTGAAGCTAAAAATTAAATAAGTTATCTTTATATTTTTATAGATACAAACAATAAACAATTATAAAACCTAGTAAGCCACATTGAATAAGAAAGTAGATGTGTCATGTACTTTTACTAAGAACTAAAATATTGGTATTTCCACCCCCTTCGTGTGTAATCAAGGCTTTTCCTTAGAATTATAAAGTCAAAGGAATTATAGAAGACGTTTTATTCATGAACTAGACATAATGCATGGTAGTTTACAGATATGCCATACTGTATTTGATATAATAGATGCTAAAACAGTAGGGGCCTGTTGTGGTGCAGAGGAACAAGCGTGCGACTGTAATCGATAGGTTATGGGTTCGATTACCACTCTAGGAACGCAAATATTAAACAATTATAACAGTTAATATTTAGAATTCCAAAGCTCGACGTTGAGTTCCGCCACTCAGCACATAATGCTTCAATTCGGCGGAAAGTGAGGAACGAAAATATTAAAAAGAATGGAGTACCTTCCGCTATATTTAATTCTGACTACCCTGCTATGCAGGATAAAGCATGGAGCTGCTATTAAACTGTAAGTGCGATAGTTATAGGTTAGATTCTCACTCAGGCAAATGCACGTTGGACGATATTTATAGATACATTTTCCTTTAGAGGCCATCGCGAAGCAGTGGGACAGCGTCTGCTTGTAAAAGCGGTTGGATGTGGGTTCAATTCCCACTCGTCTTGATTATATTTTAACTATTTTCATTTCTCCGATCTGGTAAGACAATGCGCGACGTTGAGTTTCATCACTTAACTCGCAATGTTTCACATTCAGGTAGAAAGCGCCGAGCGGAGTGTCTTGACACTAAGTTCACTCTGACAACACTGCTTTACGGGATAAAGCGTTTTTTTTTTGTTTTTTTTTTTCTTAACATTTATTCTGATCACTACGGACACGTGCTCCGTACCTTTTGTCAACTTTCACAATATTTTCATATCACTTAACTAAGCTTAGGAAATAAGATTTTTTTTTCCCAAAGAGAGTCCAAGTATTTTAGTTGCCTACTTAATATATTGAGTTCCGGTTCCGGTGATTGAACAGTCGTGTCCTTAATCAGTGCTCTCGTAAAAAAGTGATTAAAAGTACAGTTCTAATACGAAGAAATTGTGAAAATCACGTAAAACTTTAAAAATACCGTTACAACAAG
>JAKGSA010002362.1:0-19362 GCA_033558755.1 Philaethria dido
TATTTATATAGTGGCGTAATAGTAGGTCGTGGGTTTGATGTTAACACATAAAAAAACATTTTTCTTGCCTATATGAGAATAAGTAGCGTTGAGTTGCGTTCAATATCAAACAATGTTCTTAACTTCGGAAAGTGCACAACTGAGTGACTTTTCACTGAACTATTTGTGCATCTGTATATTATAGATACTGCCTTAGTTCTAAGATGGCAGTTAGTTCACCTTTTTTTTTGAACATCATTATAGTTAGACGAAATCTAGTGTTACGCACTACTATCTCAACTTTCCACCTGAATTCGAAACGTTTTTTTTTTTTTTATGGATAACGGATGGCAAACGAGCAGAAGGACCACCTGATGGTAAGTGGATACCTTCGCCCATGGTAATAGTAATTATGTAGGAACAAATGTCAATCAATGTAAAATGAATTTAATTGACATAAATAACATAATTGATTTTAAAACTAATACCTTGACATGTGATAGGCTACACCTATCTTACTTTTACAAAAGACAGATAGCAAGTATGCTATCTTATTATATACACCTAAACTTAGCCAATTCTTTGGCTATAAAAACAACTGTTCCTATTGAACAGTATAATTTGACTACTGCTTTGGAATCCGTTCCAATTAATTTAAATTAATTTATAAGACAAAAGAGGCCATCTCTGGCGATACTTCATGTTATAATAAAAAACAAAGAAAAAATAATGTCAGAATAAATTCAATTTGTTATGACAATGATACAAACTTGGTGCATCAAAACATACAAGGTATGCTTAGAAAAGAATTAGAAATTGAATTATTCCTAAATTGTAATAATATTCATATACTTTGTATAACTGAGCATTGGCTTCGAAACTATGAGGCCATTTTTAATTTCAGTAACCACCAAGTAGCTAGTATGTTCAGCCGAGAAAAAGCAATTCGCGGTGGCTCTTTAATAATTTTGAAAAAATGTTACAAATTTAAAGAACGTAAAGATATTGTGAGCCTCTCTGTTGAGCAGACTATTGAAATGGCCTGTGCAGAGCTTGAGCATTTCATTATTGTAAGTGTATACAGACCTCCCACTGGGTTATATGAACACTTTGAAACTATTTTAGACCAAGCTCTTGTAAAATTATCTGGATCTAAGAAATTTATAATAGTATGTGGTGACTTTAATATTAATTTACTAGATAATTCCACCACTTGCACTAGATTCAGGTCATTACTAAAATCATATAACCTGGCTAATTTATTTCTAGAGCCAACAAGAATTACTAATTGTACAGCTACTTGCATTGATAATATTTTTACAAATGCTGTACCGAGAAACAAATCTATAATTAATATGCTGAGTTCAGACCATTGCGGACAGTTAGCTTCCTTTTTCTTTTGTAACAATAGAATTAATAAAAATAATAAAATTGTATGTGTGCCGATGACATCTGGCCGTGTAGAAAAGTTTGGAAGTAATATAATAGCAAAACTTAAATATTTAAATCATAATAACAATCCAAACATTTTATATGAAAAGTTTTTTAGTGTCATTAAAAATGAGTACAATGCTATATTTACTTCCAAAACTGTAAATTTCAGGGGTTTCTTGTCGTTTAGTGATTGGGCGACGATTGGAATTTATAAGAGTAGACAAAGGTTATATGATCTTTATAGTGAAAAAACATATAACCACCAAGAATCTTTTAAAAATTATGTTAGGAATTATTCAAAATTGTTTAAAAAAGTATGTTCCATGGCAAAATCCTTACACATTAAAAACAAAATTAAAAACTCTTTAGATAAAATTAAAATGACATGGAACATAATAAATTGTGAGGCTGGAAGGGCGAAGAATCGCAACTGTGAATTTAAATTAAATATTGATAATAGTTTAACCAGATCCGATCAAGAAGTTGCGTGTGCATTTGAAAAATTCTTCGCTGATATTCCGGTTTCAACAACCAAAACTCTTATATCTTCCACAACCGTCGCTGAATCATTGCTTAAGGAGAGCGTACAGAAATGTGAAGTAGATTTTAAATTTAAATCAGTCAGCTCAAGAGACATTGTAAAGACATTTAATTCCCTAGATATCAAAAAAACATCGGATCTATGGGGTATCTCTGTGAAGCTGATTAGTTTCTTAGATTAGTTTCTTACGCCGGTTCTTCTCAGGTCTGAGGCATTAAATTTAGTGAACCGGTGGTAAATTATTTGACGTTCAAAAAATGAAGCTTGTAACTTCTTACTTTGAATAAAATTATTTGACTTTGACTTTGACTTTGACATGAACATCTACAACACCAGAGATGTTGTAGATGCGTTGCCAACCTAGAGGATACAGATGGAAGAGGAGGACAATGTAGTATTCCGTTCTCGGAACCACCACATTTTGGGGAAAGGAAGGGTGGGAATGGGAAAACCTGGCTTACATGCCATCGAACCGGAACACATCATAAGATATTTGGCGGTTCGTCTTTGACATGATAGTGGTCGCGAGCCAGACGGAGGACGAACCTCCTACCACCAAACGAAAACGTTGAATGGCGGAACTCAACGCCACACTTTATCTTACCAGAAAGAAGAGATAAAATTAATATAAATATACACCTTAAACTGAGTAATAATATAAATGTTTTTAATTAAATTATATTTTGATATTTATTGCTAAGTTAAAAAAAATCTCAAGTATAAGTTTTAATTAAATTTGAAAGTTGTAAAAATGTTAACAAAGTCCCCGATTATGTAAGAAGGACTCTGTATAAAAGAAAAAAAAAATATACACCTCCCCTAATAAGAATCGAATCCACAACCCATCGTATTTACAATCAAACAATGTCCAACTACGCCACGATGGTTAGTAGTAATAAGTTTATATTTATTTTCAGGTACAATTGATAGTCAAACATCTGTCTAAGGTATTACTTCCTCCCCGGTTTATTTATTAAGATCATTAATATTAAAGTCTAATATAAAAATATGTAGCGTCTAAATGGGACAATAATCCATAATAAAGTAGAAAAATAATATTTGCAATATGAGCTAGGAGGGAAGTATTTTTATATATTCTATATGGTTAAAAAGGTTAAAAGCTAAAGGTTAATGTTAAGTTTTTTTTTTATACCACGACGGTGGCAACAAGGCACACGGCCCACCTGATGGTAAGTGGTTACCGTGGCCTATGGACACTTGCAACACCAGGGGCATTACTTACGCGTTGCCGACCCTTCAAATACCTATTTATTTCCCTTTTGAAGAACCCCATATTGTAGCTATGAAGAACCCCATATTGTATGTGTATTAATGCTCGAATTCGGACAGAGAGCGGAGGACAGAGTGTTAAGTTTGTCTTAACACTAGGTTCTCTATGACTATCCTATCCGTGCTAAGCAATAAAGAATAAATCTGAAAAAAAAGTGAAATAATTAATATAAATATTACAGGAAGTAAGCGTGTGACTGTAAGCGCGACAGGTTGCGGGTTCGATTCCCACTCCAGAAAATGTAAAAGTATTTTTATTTCCTGGGCTTTTTAACAAGGCAAAGCGCGGCTTTCAGTTCCGCTACTCAGCGCACAATGCCTCAATTCGGTGAAAAGAGGGGAACGGAGTGTCTTAACACCAGTTTCCCTCTGATACAGCGTGAAGTTATGTATGTATGTATTCTTTTATTGATTTGATTGTATTAAGTCCCCAAATGGGAATCGAACTCACAACGTCTTACGTTTACAGTCGCTCACTTGTGCCTCTGACTGGCCTCATAGAAATAAAAATAGAAATAGAAGTACTATTACTATAAATCTAAATACAATAAATGATATTAGTGTTTCATCAAACGATTTGAAACTCCAATGGAGTGTTAACCAGAGAGAGTAATGTGGTAGCTGAAAGCCATTTTGCAATTCAATTATACTCGTATATATATTGGTCTAAATTCTAGACTGAAATGTAGGCGTTTTGATTTATTTTTATAATAGTTTTTTTTTAATTTTATTATTTGTTTTTTGTTATATCTATGGGAAAGCTTCACGCTGCCGCATATTGCAGGGTAGGCAGAGAGAACCTGAGAACCTAGTGTTAAGACACTCAGTTCTCTTTCAATAATTCCGTTCCCCGTTTTCTGCCGGATTTGAGTTATTGCGAGCTGAGTGGCGGAACTCAACGCCGCGCTTTGTCTTGTTACCAGACCCAAGAGATAAAAATATTAGTTGAAAATAGTTAAAATTTTAAGTAAAAAAAAACTTCACTTTAAATAAGATGTTAGTACATTTTATAATTAAATCATTACGAATAACTCTAAAACTACTCGTCAGATCTCAGTTAAATTTATTTTTTATAAATAATTTGATTATTTTTTTGATAATTTGGTTTTCTTTTCTTGAAATCTTAATTAATTTTAACTTCTAGTGACTTGAAACAAAAATATTATAATTTTTTTTTTTTTCGAGTTCCTTGCTGCGAGCGGTTTTTTGAATATTTTAGTCGTTATATTCGTAGAATTAATTATAACTTTATCCATGTAAAGGACGTGGGTTCGAATCCTGCTATGATTGACTAAATAAATTTCATATATATAGTAGGAAACAGTGTGTCTTAACACTAGGTTCTCGGATTCTCTCTGCCTACCCTGCTATGTGCGGGATACACGTATAAAAAACTAAAATAAATATAATAAATTGACAATATAAAACATTTAAAAAATCCATTATTTATTAAGCAAAAACGATCATAACTTCAACAGAGGTATCCTTTTCATCTGTTTCTCAATATGCCCAACACTTTTGTCCATGATGTCCGGTACTCTGGATACAGTGTAAACCGCCCCATACAAATTTACACAGGCAAAAATATAAAGGAGCGTGTAAATACCGACGTAGTCTTCTATATATTTGAACGTCATAACGTGGATGAGACGAAGTGTTTGGTGATATGTGAAAATAACTGTTAGAATTGTTGAACGTATCTGGAACAAAATGTAAAGCGTGAATAGGTTGGTAAGTCAGTAAGCTAAAAGACCCGCTTTTATTTAAAATATGCTATAAAAAATCCAAAAAAGAAATAAGAAATGAATAATAGCTTAGTACATACATACATACATACATAGCTTCACGCTGTATCCTACATATAATTCGGCGGAAAGTGGGGAACCGAGTGTCTTAATACTTGGTTCCCTCTGCCTACCCTACTATATGCGGCATACAGCGTGAAGCTAAAGTAGAAAAATTTAGAAAATATTTTAGGGAAAACGTCTGTGATGAGACGTATAGCGCTCAAAATGAAGTAAAGCTGAATTGAAGTGAAAATATGATTCATATATTCAAGGACGGAGAAATTTTTGTACATTTTAGTGTCTTAATATAAAAAAAAAATTTTTTTAGCCTCACGCTGTATCCCGCATATAGCAGAGTAGGCAGAGGGAACCTGATAACCTAATGTTAAGACACTCCGCTCCCCACTTTCCGCCGAATTGTGGCATTGCGTGCTAAGTGGTGGAACTCAACGCCGCGCTTTGCCTTGTTACCAAACCCAGGAAAAGAAAATACTAAATTAATACATTTCCTGGAGTGGGAATTGAACCCAAAACCTGTCGCGTTTACAGTCGCACGCTTGTGCCTCTGCGCCACGACAAGCGTTTTCATAAAAATTTTCATCATTTTATCTTACGCAATAGACTTGGTACTGGAATTCGAATCCGTGATGTATTTTCTGAGATCTTTATTTTATTTATTACATGCACATTGCTAAAATGATTACATTTTTATTAAATTTTACTTTTTTTGACAAATTTTAGAACTATACTTGACATAACTTCTTATATGGCGCACTATTACACCACTTTTTATATTCTGAGTCTTTGCCATTTCCGCACAAATAACTCCGCCAATGTCACGTTTTATATACATTAGCTATTTTCACGGATTATAAAACCTAAAAGGCTATTTTATGTCGTTATCATAGGAATTTCGAGAAATCTTTTAGTAGTACTGAGGAGCCTATACTTCCCAATGACACCATATACCTAATTTCAGCTATCTACAGCCACTACTTTCGCCTGTACATTGTCTATCAGTCATTCACTAACGCAAACGATACATATAGATATGATATTACCAAAAAACATTTTCTTTATAAAACATACCTCTAAATTTAACATTTCCACCATAATCACAGTGGGCAGTGCCCATGCAATGCCATAAGCGAAGACCAACACGCTTAAACAGACTACAGGCAGCCATCTAAGCGATGTTACTGTCAAATCAGCTTGCGTGAACACAGCCAGCGTTCCCATTGATAACACCATTAAAGAATATGCGAAGGTTAGGAGATACTGTAAGAAATAATAAAATATTATTTTGATTCATATATGTAAAAAAATTAAAGGCCAGGCGTGTCGTGGAGGCACAAGCGTGCGACTGTAAACGCGACAGGTTGAGGGTCCGCTGCTTCATTATGCACTGATAATGAGCTTCTCTAAAAGAAGGACAATAATAAATATTTATAATTAGTATTTAGTATTTTAATTTCCTCGCTCTGGTAATAAGGCAAAGCGCGGCGTTGAGCGGAACTCAACCGCGGGACGGCTCAGCACACAATACCTCAATTTTGCGGAACGGAAATCTTAATAGAACACTCAAGTTCCTTCTTCCTTACCTGCTACTTGCTTATTAAAGCGTGACGCTAAAAGATATATATATAAATTATATTTATGAGGTGCAGTGGGACAGCGACTGACTGTAAACATAAGTGGATGTAATTTCAATCTCAATCGGTGGAATGATCATGTTTAAATTATTTTAATTTCTTTTCTCTAGTGAGACAACGCACGGCGTTGAGTTCCGCCATATACGTACGTACGTATACGTACATACATAACACGCAATGTTTTGAAATTGGGCGGAAAGCGGAGAAATCACTCCATGCAATAAAAGAATAATGATATAAATACTGAACGAAGTTATTCATTTTAAATTTGCACTGATTATAATTAAGCCATTTTTAATTTCCACCGTCAAACCATTGCTATTGTTATATTAGTAAGTTATATAAAGCGCGGCGTTAAGTTCTGAAACTCAACATGTAATATTCCAACGTCAGGTTTATAGCATTGCAAGTTACGTAGAAATAATTTAGTGGCAATATAAGACACTCTACTGTCCACTTTCCAAATTCCATTTAATTAGAATTTTGATAATTAATTATTTAAGCAAAGTGCGGTGTTGAATTCCGCCAGTTAACACACAATGTCTCGAATTCAAGTGGAAATCGACGAATGGAGTCTTGACTCTAGCTTATTACTATCCTAAGCTGCAAAATTAAAATATATTTAAAAAAAAAAATTTAAAATACTTACTCACTTTTCGTTCAACTATTCCTATAGATATAAAGCACACACAAGCCCCACAAAAGAGGCACACTGGTACCAAATAGTTGTCAGGGTCCACATCGGTTTTCAATTGAACAAGTGTTTTGTCCTGGTCTAAGAATATAATGCAACCGCTTAGCACGTTAATTGTTGAAAGCATGATGCCTATTTTCATTTCATCACGCCATATTAAATTTCTTACTGGAAATAGAAACGAAAAAGTTCAAATATATTGTAACTAGCTATATATCACGATTTCCTTAGCGTGAACTTTAAAAGGTTTGTTTTAGCTTCACGCTGTATACCGCACATAACAGGGTAGGCAGAGAAAACCTAAGAACCTAGTGTTAAGACACTCCGTTCCCTTAAGATTTCCGTTCCCCACTTCCCGCCCAATTGAAGCATCGCGTGCCGAGTGGCGGAACTCAACGCCGTGCTTTGGTAATAAGTACCAACGAAATGAAAATATTAAATAATATTTTATTCTTTCATTAGTAGAATTAATAAATAGACGGAGGGTCTAGGAGAAAAGGAAAGAATTAATCCGCGTCTGAAATCGCAGAAATATATATATTTTTTTTAACTTCACGCTGTAACCCGCATATAGCAGGGTAGGCAGAGGGAACCTGAGAACCTAGTGTTAAAACACTTCGTTCTCTTGCAACAATTCCGTTCCCCACTTTCCGCCAAATTGAGGCATTGCGTATTGAGTGGCGGAACTCAACGCCGCGCTTTGCTTTGTTACCAAACCCAAGAAATGAAAATACTAAATTTTACATTTCCTGAAGTGGGAATCGAACCCACAATCTGTCGTGTTTACAGTCGCACGCTTGTGCCTCTGCGCCTCGACAGGCGTAATTGTAATAAGTTTATTGCAAACATACGCAAAGGTTAAAAAGTTAATATTGGAAATAACATGAACACGTGGGCGTACGTACTTCAGTGTACAAATTAATTTAAATACACTACATTCTGTATACGGAATGAAAAGATATAATAAACAAAATATATACAGAGCTATATTGAATTAGACATATTGTCAACATGTTTTAATTATTTTTCACGCTGTATCCCGCACATAGCAGTTTAGGCAAAGGGAATCTAAGAACTTAGCGTTAAGACTCTTTGTTCTCGTAGGTTTTCGTTCCCCATTTTCGTCAAACTGAGGTATTGCGCGGTGAGTGGCGAAACTCAACGCCGCGCCTTACCTTGTTACCAGAGCGATGAGAAATATTATATATATTTATTATTTTATAAATATATATTTTTTTTTAACTTCACGCTGTAACCCGCATATAGCAGGGTAGGCAGAGGGAACCAGATAACCTAGTGTTAAGACACTCCATTCTCTTTCAACAATTCCGTTCCCCACTTTCCGCCAATATATTTATTATTATAAATATTTAATATTTTTATTCCTTGGTGTGAAAATTGAACCCAAAACCAGTCGCGGTTGCAGTCGCACGCTTGTGCCTCTGCGCCAAGACTGTCCTCATTTGTCATTATCAATTAATATTTTATTTGGAAATATTATATTTTCTATGACTTGACGCCGGCGCGTGGCGCGTGGCGTTGAGTTCTGCCACACTCCGCACACAACGCCTTAATCCGGCAGAAAGTGTTGAATAAAAATGTTAAAAGAACGGAGTGTCTAAACACTATGTTCTCAGGTTTCCTCTATATACCCTGCTACACAGCATGAAGCTAAAAATATAATATTTAAAAATATATTTTTCATTATTTCAGAATCGAGCAACAAAACCAAATGTCATAGCTATGTTATGTAGATGAATAGCTTCGTGCCACGACTGTACGTCACGTTCCTTCGTACGTGTATTTTATTTATCAAATTCTGTTTTCATAAAACTATACGTGTTGCACTTTAGTCTTTTGTTAAATGTATGAAATATAACAAAAATGATATATTTTCTTGCTTACTATAAAAAGGTATCTCTTTACCCGACTGTCAGAGGGTTATGTTTTTCGCGCGTATCATGTATGCTTGTAATATTCTTTATTAGCTCATATCTTCCAAACCCCTGAATATATTTATATAATGAAGGTGTCGTTAGATAGGTATTGATACACCAAGTGTTCTTAGATATGTGACGTCATTGTTAATTCAATATGACGCCCTCTAAAGGCAATTACCTCATGAATAAAAACAAAAAAATCGTTGATGGGTATCGTGTGGGGAATCAAATGAAAGGACTTAAATAGCACATTTCAAATATATAACACATAACTAGCTTTTATTGTCTACTTTATTTGTATTTGCTTCTTAAATTTGAAGAATTCAGTTGGGTTTTTTGTTCTTTATAATTATGTGTGTTATTTATTTATTAACTAAGAAAATTATATTTTATCCATTTATTTATAAAAGCGTTTATAATATAGTCCTAATATCTAATATATTATTGTATTCTTTTGTAATATATGAAGTGAATTTAGTGACGAAATTCTCTGCTTTCCTTTTGTCAAATACATAAGGTAACGACACAAAAAAATGTAGATAATTAATTAATCTAACAAAGCGCGGCGTTGAGTTCCGCAACTTACACTAATGTCTTGAATTTGGCCGGAAAGCGGCAAACAGTGTCTTAAAGTCAAGGTTTACTTTGACTACCCTGCTAAACGAGGCACAGCGTACGACTATGGACGCGGCAGGTTAAGGGTTAGATGTCTTGTCTTAGACACTCCAGGGAGTGTGAAAACTAAATATTATTAATATTATAAATATTACATATCATAGGCGCGGCGTTGAGTTCCGCTACTCAGCACATAATTCCTCAATCCGGCAGAAAGAAATCGGAGCACGGAGTATCTTAAGGTTTTCAGGTACCTTATGCTATTATGTGCAGGACACAGTGAGAAAAAAACATTACTTACCTATATCAAAAAAGCAAAATTTTCCATTCGGCTTCGCTCGTTCACTTTCTTCTTTCAATATTCTGATCTCGTTCTCAACGTGTTCGTCATCTGGTTGTAGACATTTTAACTTTGCCATATTTTTTATGGCTATCTAAAAATAAGCAAATAAAAAATATTTTCATATTTAAAATTTCACAATATATTAAAATCATCATGTAATTATTCCATTTTTTTAGACACTAGTGCCAAAATACTTGGCGGCTGAACTCAACGCCGCGCTTTGTTCTATAGAAACAGAGAAACGAAAATAATTAAAATATAATCATTCCTCGAGTGGAAATCGAACCTACAACTACTCGCGTTTACAATCAGACTCTGTTCCACTGTGCCATGACGATCTTAATATTCTTCTATTAAATCAATATAACTCAAAGTACACATACATACATACATGTATGTATACATACATACATACATACATACATACATACATATGTTAAAAGAATAATTTAAATTTTAATAAATATATACTTCAAATAACAAACATTAAACAGTAAAATTATTAGGAATAACTTCAAACGGGATATCAGAAGCACTAGCTATCATATAAACAAAGAATCATCAAAATCGGTTCACCCAGTAAAATGTTATGCGGTAACACACAAAAAAATACAGACAGAGAACCTTTTTTTTTTAACTTCACGCTGTATCCCACATATAGCAGGGTAGGCAGAGGGAATCTGAGAACCTAATGTTAAGACACTCCGTTCTCTTACAACAATTCCGTTCCCCACTTTCCGCCAAATTGAGACATTGCGTGTTGAGTGGCGGAACTCAACGCCGCACTTTGCCTTGTTACCAAGCCCAGAAAATGAAAAAACTAACATACGAGTATATGACAAAAAAGGAGGTTCTATATATATAGAACCTCCTTTTTTGTAAATCGGTTAAAGACATGAAAACGTTGTTGTCGTAGCGCTGAGGTCGTCAAAATACAACCTTTACGATAGATGTCGCTATAATAAAAATTTAATAGGGTTCATTGAGAGTTTTCATGATTATTTTTAAGATTTAAGTTATTTTTTTGCTTATTTTTACTTATCTATGAGTTTACAAAATTTCCTTATAAAATATTAAGCCTGCTATTTTATTATTATTATTACTTATTGCTTGACAAAATTATAATTAATCATGAATCTTTATTTAAATACGTACCCCTTTTTACTATAAAATAAATGTTACACAACTACCATAGTTTGACATCCATGTTTATATAAAATGACATATACATACACTGCTAAAGACAACGCGTTGTTAACGCGTCAACGGGGACACTAGTATTATTAATTATTCATTCAGTTTAAATTTGTTTGTCATAACCATTTTCAAAACTATATTTTTTAAAACAAAGATATAAGAATTTTTAGATATAAGAATTTTTTTAAACAAAGATAAGTTTAGTATGTACCTAAAATTTCCCATACCAATTGTAAGACCGTGTGGCCTAATGGATAAGGCGTCGGACTTCGGATCCGAAGATTGCAGGTTCGAGTCCTGTCACGGTCGTGGATGGGTCTTGAGCTGATATTTTGTTTTTTTTTTTTATATTTTTTTGTTACAAAGGAAATAGCTCTTGAAATAATGTTTAAGTTATATCTTGTTTGTTTTAAATATAGGATTTAATCTGAATATTTTAACACGACATACTCCAGAAAATGTTAGTATTTGCATCTGGGTTTGGTAACAAGGCAAAGCGCGGCGTTGAGTTCCACCACTCAACACCCAATGCCTCAATTTGGCGGAAAGTGGGGAACAGAATTGTTGTAAGAGAACGGAGTGTCTTAACACTAGGTTCTTAGGTTACCTCTGCCTACCCTGCTATATGCGGGATACAGCGTGAAACTAAAAAACACAATGTTGAGTAGTGAGTAGTATTCAACGCCGCGCTTGTCATACCAGAGCGGAATGAAAATAATTTAGGTATTATAATCATTCCCCGGAATGGGAATCGAACCCACAACGAACCACGTTTGCAGTCGGGCTTTTTTTATATTGAACTCAAAACAACTTCTTTTATTTTATGTATTTATTTTCATTTCATTTCTATATCGTAGACGCTAATCGTAGCAATGCTACGTATTACGTAGCAAACTCTATATTATAAGTAAGATTTGAACAAAAAAAGAATACCTACTTCAAATAAATTGATATGATTACGAATATCTCAAAAACTACGAATCAGATCCTAACTAAATTTAAACGGGAGCACTTTAGAATCAGTTCCTATCAAACATTAAGAAATATACAGTAGAATTGATAACCTCTTTCTTTTTTGAAGTTGGTCATAATTATTCTTTATTTTATTATTCTTTAAATAGGCTATTGCACTTTCGAATCAATTAACATAAAAATGTAAGTATTGTCAGTCTTTGAAGCTTGGCCTCTTATAGGTATCTTTGGTAGTGTCGGACTGTAAAAGGTATTGGTTATGGATGCGATATCTCCATTCGTGGAAAAGATTGTATTAAAATCATTTTCATTTCTTTGCTAGATATTGTCTTAATACTCAGTTCTCTATTTTTTGAAGCAAAAATAATTCGGCTTCATTATTTACGCTATATGTTGCATAACATTGGTCCTAAATGAGTCCAAAAACGCCTGTCGTGGCGCAGAAGCACGAGCGTGCGACTGTAAGCGCGACGGGTTGTGGGTTTGATTCCCACTCCAGGAAATGGATTTTTTTCATTTCCTGGGTTTGGTAACAACGCAAGCCGTTGAATTCCGCCACTTAGCACACAATGCCTCAATTCAGCGGGAAGTGGGAAACGGGGTGTCTTAGCACGAGATTTCCTCTGCCTACCCTGCTATATGCGGGATACAGTGTGAAGCTATGTATGTATATATCCTAACACCTAGAGTCAAAACACTTCGTATTCTATTTTCCACTAGAATTCAAGACACTGCATGTAAAGTGGCAGAACTTTTAAAATTATTTAAATTAACGGAACAAGAAAATAGAAAAAGCTATGAGAGCTTTTCGAGAAAATTAGTCGTTACTTATAAGAAGTTCCACAACGACCGTGTGGCCTAATGGATAAGGCGTCGGACTTCGGATCCGAAGACTGCAGGTTCGAGTCCTGTCACGGTCGAAAGCAATATATTTTATTTTTTTTTATTTGAGTATGTTATAAGTGATATATGAAGATTGAGAGTAAGGAATCATTACTATTTACTTTTATTAATATTTAAACCTTTAACTTTTTTTGAAAATACTAAAAAACTAAATGAATTTTAGATAACATTATACAATTCATTGTAAATGCTTAAAATTAAGTTAGACGAATAGTTTTTGAGTTATTCGTAATAATTTTATTTTTGAATACAATTTACTTGAAATGGATTTTCATTTTTGTGCTCCGTCTATTAGATTTTTTTTGCCTTACACTTTATATCTGGATGGTATCAATATTTATTTAATTTATCTTAAATATATATTTTTTAATTTTTGTTACATATACGTTGCTAAGGTAACGTATATTTACGCGTTATTAATACTAGTATAATTATAACTCGTGTTAATTACAAGTCTCTATTTCAAATATATCTCCAAAGGGTAAAGACCAAATAATCACAGTAGAGAGATCAGCAATTTGTTATATGACCCTATCTTGAGATAATTGTATATATTGTGTCCAATATGTGCAAAAGATATGTGGAACGTCTATCGTGGCGCAGGGGCCAAGCGTGCGACTGTAAGCGGGACAGGTTGTGGGTTCGATTCCCACTCCAGGAAATTGAATTTTTCATTTTCTGGATTTGTTAACAAAGCAAAGCGCGGCGTTGAGTTCCGCGATTTAGCACGCTATGCCTCAATTCGGTGGAAAGTGGGGAACAGAGTGTCTTAATACAAGGTTCCCTCTGCCTACCCTGCTATATGGGTAATACAGCGTGAAGTTACGTATGTATGTTGAATCTCTCTTTCTCTCCCGTTTTTTACAAGAATCTCTCTCATAATATAAAAAAATATACGAATACAATTTTAAATTAAAATCTCAAAACAAATATATTCCTCTCGCTTTATGTATAAAGATATTTTAAGAATGTGTAAGAATTTGCTCAATCTACTTATTTACGGGTATTAAATTCACTGAATTAATTCAGTACAGAATAAATATAAAATAATTAAATTAACACCGTCTCGATTTAGTTAAGGCCTAACGACATTTTATAGTATTTAGAAACAGAAATTTAAACATAGCAAGATTCGAACCCGGAACTCTCGGATCTCGTCTAATCGCTAATGCCAAGTAAGCCATACGCTATCGAGGTACGCTAGGAGTTAAACAGTTTCACATAGGCGCGGGTTCGAGTCTCGCTACATTGAAATTTGTATGTTTTCAAATATTTTTTAATTCTTAATGTGTGAATAATACTTTAAAAAATATTAAAAACAGAGGCACAAGCGTACGACTGTAAACGCGACAAGGCAAAGCGCGGCGTTGAGTTTCGCCACTCAGCACGCATGCCTCCATTCGGCGGAAAGTGGGGAACGGAATTGTTGTAAGAGAACGGAGTGTCTTAACACTAGGTTCTCAGGTTCCCTGTATCCCGCTATATGCGGGATACGCATAGCGTGAAGATAAAAAAAAAAATTGCATTAAAAAAACTGGTTTTAGGTTAATGCTATAATGTGTTGGCAACATTTTAATTATATGAGAATAGAGGAAAATAACCTAGCAAGAGTGGGATCGCCATAGTACTATAAAAATCACTTCTTTAGCTTTACAATGACAGTTAATTATAGTCGATGTTCAGTGGTAGTGATCTATATTTAGTACTAGCTTTCCGCCTGCAACTTCGCCCGCATGGAATTTGGTTATATCGCGCAACATGGTAAGAAGCCTATAGTCTTTCCTAAGGTCTAGACTATTTGTCAAAATTGGTGAAGTGGTTTAGGTGTGAAAGTTGTAAACAATTGAACAATCTTATACGATTTTATGTTTTACAGTAAGGAACTTCTATACAAACTTTAATTTCATTTCATTACAACCCCTTCGACCATTTTTGTCGCAAGGACAAGCAAAAAAAGTATCATATATCTTTTTCCAACTTCAGTTCTTCTGTTTCTTTATACCGAATTTCATCAACATCGGTTTAGTGGTTTAGACATGAAAACGTAACAGACAGACAGAGTTACTTTCCCATTTATAATATTAGTAAGGATTCAGTGTTGGTAAGTGTTTTAAGTATAGAAGTGCGGCGTTATAAATTTGCGAGAGGTAAACGTATTGAGAACTAAAGATATTTAGTCAAATACGCGTATAGTATTGTATCTCATCGTATATTAAAGTTTATTTTTATTATTTAAATGGTTAAATGACTTAAGAAATAGGGTTGAATTCATCGTGGCGCAGGATAGCGTCTGATTGTAAATTCGATCAGTTGTGGATTCGATTCCCACTCGAAAAATAATTATTTAAATTATTCTTATGTCTCTACTCTGATAAGGCAAAGCCCAGCCTTAAGTTCCACCACACCACTTAGCAGTATCTAAAATATAAATGCGAGGATCTATCTGACCGCGTGAAAACGCTACTGGTTTGCATCAACCCATTTGGCACTACGCCAGATGATGCTCGAGTGGCTCACGGCATTTGTGTTGAATGTTTGTGGTTTCATGGAACTGCAACCTGCGAACCGCTCGCTCAGACCATACATGTTCAGAACTGGAGCTGTATTGTTTTCTGATGCATTGCATTTGGTGACGTTCTGAAGCGATGCGGGTAACGGCCACTGACCCCTCGATACTTGTTGGTGTTTATCTCACGTATGTATAATAGAACGCTTAGAAAAGGAGGTCCTGCTGTGGATATTCCTGATATTATGTGGTATGATGGAACCAACATTGGTTTGTCGTAGGAGAAGTAGAAGTATGCATGCTGCCTGGAACAAATTTTTTGCGTTTTTCAGTTAAAGTTTATCATGAAAGAAGTTATAACACTTTTTTGGCTACACACTTTGTATCCAGCGAGGATGGACGGAGGAGACAGAGGGTCAGTGTTGGGCCACTCCCCTTTCTCCTTTAACATTTCCATTTCACACTTACCGCCAATTTAAGTCTTAACCCCTAAGCTGTCAAAAGTAATTTTGCAGCTTAGAAATAAAACTGGAAAGTTATTGTTTTTTTTTTTTTTTTTACACGCTGTATCCACGCCAGCGGGGTAGGCAGATGGGAACAGAGAACCTAGTGTTAAAGACCCCGCCATTCTCTAAGTCATTGAGAAAGCGCGCCATGACATGTCACGTTATTGGGCCGAGACTATCGCGGTTCAGTGGGAACGACTTCATCACAGTAGCTGCGATTGAATGTAAGGATTTGATTCTCTATCAGGGGAAGCAGATTATATTGAAAATATTTTCATTTCGCCCAGGCAAAGTAAAGCGCGGCATTGAGTTTCGTCATTTAACAGGCAATGTCTTGTATTCAGACGATTTGTTAGAAAGTGACGAACGGAGTGTCTTAATACTAGGTTCTCCCTATCCTTCTGCGAAATATAGTGAAGCTACTTTTTTAATATTGAAATATTATAATATTCTTTTGACTTACATATTTACATACGTATGCATCTGCTATCATGGCCATATAACTCTTATTATGGGTTCGATTTCCGCTCGGGAGAATGATTACATTTAAGTTACTTTCATTTCTTCTCTCTTGTAAAATTAAGTGCACCGTTAAATTGTATTCAAATTCGGTCCTAAGGTATACAATCACTAAATCTGCCTGTGAGTATATGAAAATGGCATCGAACCCAGAACCTTATTTTCTATCATCTTTATATTCTGCTTACTGGCAGACGATTCCTGATAACCTCTAATAAAATATATATATACATAGATATATACATATATATTTTTTAACTTCACGCTGTATCTCGCATATAGCAGGGTACGCAAAGGGAACCTGAGAACCTAATGTTAAGACACTCCGTTTTCTTTCAACAATTCCGTTCGCCACTTTCCGCCGAATCGAGGCATTGCGTGTTGAGTGGCAGAACTCAACGCCGCGCTTTGCCTGGTTACCAAACCCAAGAAATGAAAATACTAAATTTTACATTTCTTGGAGTGGAAACCGAACCCACAGCCTGTCGCGTTTACAGTCGCACGCTTGTGCCTCTGCGCCACGTCAGGCGTTCACCATTTTATTTTCTGACACTCCTTACGATAGCATCAAAAATATTAAAATAGAATATAGTAAAATATATAACTTACCCCTTGCAATAATATAACTAAATATATACCAAATTTTCTTCCCCATTTATCAATGAGGTATCCCTGTATAGGAGCACTAACTATACACGACACAATAAACGATAAGGTAGTCCATGGCACGTAGTATGGTGTTACGAAATGGCCTGAATGATCTGCTATGGACAAATTCGTACTTTCTATCCCATGAGTAAAGAATGGTAAGCTAACTGGAAAAGAAATTTTAGTTTAGTATATTAATATGTGTTACCGTTTGGTTGGGTAAGGAGGCTTCGTCGCTCCGTCTGAGCTCGCGACCACTCATCATGTCAAAGCCACGAACCGCCAAATATCTTATGACTAGTGTTCTCTCTGCCTGTCTTGCTATATGCGGGATACAGCGTGATGCTATGTTTGTATGTATGTATGTAATCGACCACGGACTAATGTAAAGTGTTCGAAACGTTGGGTTATCAAAAATCTAGTTTCGAATACTAAAATATGCTTGATTAATCCGGTTAAAATAGTTGAAATAAGTTGAAAAAAGTTTTTAAAATAAAATACTTCCTCGTAGTACATAAAGTTAAAATAGTATGATAACTAAATATAACAGAAATGACCTAAAATAACAAATTCTTAAGTAAACAGACAGACAGTGTTTTCATAATAGTTACAAATAAAAATATTTTGAAGCGTATATTCATTTATTTATAACATCGAATATTGAAATAGAATATTAAAACAACACCTGTCGTGGCGCAGAGGCACAAGCGTGCGACTGTAAACGCGACAGGTTGTGGGTTCGATTCCCACTCCAGGAAATGGATTTTTTCATTTCCTGGGCTTGGTAACAAGGTAAAGCGCGGCGTTGAGTTCCGCCACTCAGCACGCAATGTCTCAATACGGCGGAAAGTGGGGAACGGAGTGTCTTAACACTAGGTGTCTTATGAGAGGTAGGGGGAGACTTCGGTTGACCTTCAAGAACACAGTATCAATGACACTGGAGGAAGGTCAGGTACAAAGTATAAGGACCCCTCGGAGGGCATGCATGAAGAGGTTAATGACTGTGGACGAGATGAAAGAGGTATGCAGGGACCGTAGCGCTAGGCTCTCCGTTCTCTCTGACTACGCCGCTAGGGATAAAGCGTGAAGATAGGTAGATAGGTAGGTATATTGATTTTTATATTTTAAAAAGTCTAAAACAATGGAAGGAGCACACTTTAATTGTAATTTAATTTGATATCCCAGTTGTCAAATCTATCAAATAGGGCAAAGATATCAAATCAATGCTATTAAATAAATTGTATTGTTATCGTATCCGGACACATGTGCAAATTTCCAAGCAATACTGACAAAAAGAAGTAAGTGAAAATAAACTTATTCAAATAATAGATAAAAATGTGTCAAAAATGATTAATATTTTGAAAATCCTAGAATACTTGCGACGTTGTATGATTTATTATTCACTTCAAATAGTATAAAGATATATTATATGGTTAAAGTGAGTGCAATTTTTGATTAAAAGAGAAACTCTAGTTTTATTTGTCTAGTGCTGAAATATCAATTGATTTTATAGTTGGTCAACTGACTTGTTAAATTATCAAGTTGTTTTATAGATTGTCAATTGATTATTATACAAAAACTAATCTTTTATAATTAGTATGTCTTTTGACTTTTACTATAAAATGGTTGCCGCCACTCATACTGTGTTCTTTACGCTACTATCCAGCGCGATCTCCGTATCGAGAGCCTTGAGACTTTCATAGCACGACTTGCAGCCAGCATGTTCAAGGGCGCCGATGCCTCCACCCAGAGGCATCTTCAGAACATCGCGCTACTCCACGCCAGGCCACCGGACTTCCGACCGCTCCCCAGGGATCTCCTCACCCTACCCTCTTC
>JAKGSA010002363.1:0-19359 GCA_033558755.1 Philaethria dido
AGCTTCCTTTTTCTTTTGTAACAATAGAATTAATAAAAATAATAAAATTGTATGTGTGCCGATGACATCTGGCCGTGTAGAAAAGTTTGGAAGTAATATAATAGCAAAACTTAAATATTTAAATCATAATAACAATCCAAACATTTTATATGAAAAGTTTTTTAGTGTCATTAAAAATGAGTATAATGCTATATTTACTTCCAAAACTGTAAATTTCAGGGGTTTCTTGTCGTTTAGTGATTGGGCGACGATTGGAATTTATAAGAGTAGACAAAGGTTATATGATCTTTATAGTGAAAAAACATATAACCACCAAGAATCTTTTAAAAATTATGTTAGGAATTATTCTAAATTGTTTAAAAAAGTATGTTCCATGGCAAAATCCTTACACATTAAAAACAAAATTAAAAACTCTTTAGATAAAATTAAAATGACATGGAACATAATAAATTGTGAGGCTGGAAGGGCGAAGAATCGCAACTGTGAATTTAAATTAAATATTGATAATAGTTTAACCAGATCCGATCAAGAAGTTGCGTGTGCATTTGAAAAATTCTTCGCTGATATTCCGGTTTCAACAACCAAAACTCTTATATCTTCCACAACCGTCGCTGAATCATTGCTTAAGGAGAGCGTACAGAAATGTGAAGTAGATTTTAAATTTAAATCAGTCAGCTCAAGAGACATTGTAAAGACATTTAATTCCCTAGATATCAAAAAAACATCGGATCTATGGGGTATCTCTGTGAAGCTGATTAGTTATATAATAGACGCTATTGCTCCTTACCTTGCGAATATATACAATAATTGTATAGAGTATGGTGTGTTTCCTGACCTGATGAAATTTAGTAAAGTCATACCGATATTTAAATCGGGTAGCACATCAGACCCCAATAACTTCCGACCAGTATCTGTGCTACCCTCATTCAGTAAAATTTTTGAAAAAATTATTTTAAATCAAATATTAATGCATTTTGATTTACATAATCTTATGCATGAAAAACAGTATGGCTTTACTAAGGGTCGTTCTACTGCTGACGCTGGTATAAATCTCTTAAAAAGTATCTATGAGGCTTGGGAGGAATCGCAGGATGCTCTTGGTATATTCTGTGACCTGTCCAAAGCATTTGACTGCGTTCAGCACTCTACGTTGGTCATGAAGCTACACCACTACGGTATAAGAGGACGTGCACTCAATCTTCTGGCCTCTTATTTAAGTAACAGGATTCAGAGGGTTGATGTAAATGGCAAGAAATCTCCTGGATCACTAATCATTATGGGGTCCCACAGGGTCTATTCTTGGTCCTTTCTCTTTAATATACATAAATGATTGACCATATCTTGTCGGAAAAGGCGATATGCGTACTGCTCCGCGGATGATGCCCCTCCTTAATATTTAAATGAAAAGGTGTCTAAATGTTTATGACGATGTAAACAATGCTCTTACTAAAATAGTACATTGGTTTTTAGTGCTAATAACTTACTATTGAATAGTAAAACTAAATGCGTCATTTTCAGAACGCCTTAATACAAAAATTGTTAAAGCCAATGTACTGTTGGATCGGTGAAGCCGTGGATCCTGTTGATTCTACGGCGGCTTCTCGGTATCACCATAGACTCCAAGTTACAGTGGGGACCTCTTATTCACGGATTAAGTGAATAGACTTAGCTCAGCAGCTTTCGTGGTTAAAAAATTAGATTATTGGACTGACGGGAAACGGCACGTGCCCTTGTTTATTTTAGCTACTTTCATAGTATTATGTCCTATGGCATTATACTGTGGCAATGCAGCCGCTATTAATTCGATCTTTGTGCTGCAGAAGCGAGCTTTACTCAAAAAGTAAATCTATAACTTAGCCCTAAAGGATTCCTTAAGACAGTGGATTTAAGGGAAATTTAATATTTTCATTAGTTGCCTCCTCAGTACATCTTTGAAAATGTACTGTATGTTAAGAAAAATATTAATAATTTTAACAAAGTTGGCGATGCAATACAATATGCAAATACAAGAAATAGGGCTTTTAAACTTCTTAGCGCCTGTGTAACTTTGATTGCATCGGAGTCCCTCAAATTCTTTTATGGGACAAGTGCGCTAGTACTTTACAATAGGATCCCCCAGAAAACGTCCAGAGAACTTCCATTTTACAATTTTAAAAAAAATTGTAAAAGACGTTTGTGTGTTAAAGGTTACTGCCTAATTAGTGATTTTTATAAATGATAACAATAATCTTGGGAAATGAAATGCTTCGCTCCAGTCTGTTTCTAAAGGTATCATTGTCACTACTAAAGAATTGTAAACCATTGTCGAATATAAAAAAAAAAAAAAAAAAACAAGTCCCGCTGAGTTTTTGCGCCGGTTCTTCTGCGGTCTGAGGCATTAAATTTAGTGAACCGGTGGTAAATTATCTGACGTTCAAAAAATGAAGCTTTTGTAACTTCTTATTTTGAATAAAATTATTTGACTTTGACTTTGACTTTGACAAAAAAAAATTGATGGGTACCGTGTGGGATATCAAATGAAAGGACTTTTTTAGCATAAATATATAACATATGAGTAGCTGATATTGTCTACTTTAAAACGTTCCTAAAAACATAATTAGTAATTTCTTGAGAAAAAATAAAAAGGCTTTATTAAGCCTTGGGCTTATTAGCCAAAGTACATTTTAAATATATAACTAGCTTTTGTTTTTTACTTGTGTTTTATTAAGTACAGTCGAACAGAGCAGAATCGAAAAGGAAAGTTGAGGACGTAGGTATCAAAAATCTTTTCTTCAACAAGATGAGAACGATAAATATGTCGGAGTGGAGGAACGACGACCGTGGTGAGCCGTTCGGGTGGACTCGTCTGCAATCCGATGTAAGCAGCGCGCAGCAGCGCAGCAGTCATATTTGAGTAGGCACAGTGACCGCACGTGCTTCGTGCCGGGAACATCGCGTGCTCAACCCATATCTTATACGTAGTAAAATAGTATGGTAGTACTTAATGTTATTCTCAAAAGTGATTAAAATTATAGAATTGATTACAAAAGTTAATTGTGTTTAATTCTACCTTCAATAAAAAGAATAATGACGCCAATGGCTCGGAGGATACTCCTAGCCCTCCTGGTCCTCCCGTCATCGGAAGTGGGATATAGACTCTCCCGACCAATTCCAGAAGGTGAGTACAGTGGTAAATGGAAAATGTCACTTGAACAACAGCTTCAAAATTTTATAGTGTCGTTAGCTGCGATGAATGCTTCGTCTACCGACAAAAGAATCAGTGTTGCCCGAATTCGACCCGAAAATGTCCAATATTGATGCGAGATCTGCATGGCGGATAACCCGGTTCAGGGATCATCGCTTATGACTATATTAAGCCGCGCTCTCAAAGGTCAAGCATCATCATGGCTATCAACAATATCATTCCCTGGAATAACCTGGAGTGAGTTCAAGTATATTTTTATTATCCGTTTTGTCTGCCCGGAAATAGCCGCTGCATTTTTTATTAATTTGAGTAATGGTGCTGCAAGAGAAGGCGAGTGTCTTACTGCCTATTCTGCATGCTTGATGACGTCACTCATGTCGCGTTGGAAAAAATTGACAATGGAGTAAATAACGGTATTAGTACACATGAACGCAGTCGAAAAGAGAGTGCAAGAAAACATGTAACATGCTCGGCGCGTCGACGCGCCCACGATGTGAACACGTACGTTAATTTGCTTTTTATTTGTGTTTTTGAAGTCTAAAAACTAATTTTTAATCAAAATGATTGTAAAACATAGATTTGGTGAAATAATGGACGACCTTGTGGCAAACAAGAAAGACAATAACTTTTATCTCGATAAAAACCAATACAAAAAGTGGTAAGAAGAAGTAAAAACTGCAAAGAACGTAAGAAAAGAAATAAGTTGTTCCGTGTAGCCATAATATTCTGATCCACAGCTGGGTGTTAAAGCAAAACTTTTCTGGCTATAACCAAAGAACATGGTTACAACAAGTCGGAGTAACGTCTGTCAGTACTGTCTGTCATATATGTATTCAAAGCTTGCTTTCTTTTCCATACAGAAAGGAATCCTTCGCGCTTTTATGGCACTTCCAAGCATATGAATGTCATTCCTAGTGACGGCTGTCTGAGTGATGATGATCTAGCTTCTGACTCTGATCCTGAATACAAACTTTTATCAGTCCCCTCACACCGTACTCGTAAAAAAATATGGTCATACCCGAATCTGCATCTGATAGCTCCAATAATGATAAAATTACCTCACAAAGTTTTCATGCTTAATCTGCATCCACAGCAAATGGCAAAAAAAATCTAAAAATACCAGGTTTTTTGGAAAATCCAGAAAATTTACGCTTTTGACACATATGTGGTTTTGTACGAGTACATATTCAGTATAACTATTAATGCTGCGTCCAAGAAGATGTAATCTTTCCCTGCGAAGCCGTTATGCAATTAGGCAACGGAGAAGTTGCACAAGAAGAGCGCTGCGTCAGTATGAAACGAAGAAGGGCCTTATTTCGTGCTTCTAAAACACAAGAGGAAAGAGAGGCAGCCCGTGAAAAGGCTAGGTTAAAAACAAGAAATCGGCGAGGTTATCGTACTTACAGATCAACTGAGGGATAATCTTCGAAGTGCAAGAAGAAATGGTTCGTGTGTTGATTTGAATCGAGCAGCGTTTTTATATGATTGCACCATCGACTACAGCTTACAACGTTTAGTTTGCATTGATTCAATGGACGTTTCTTACCAGCATTGTGGCGCATTGAAATTTGCTGGTGAAACGCCTTGCTGCCTTAGTGGTAAAGTGAAATTGCCATTATTAGTTCCGCCACCAGAGCCATTGTGTTTTTTGCTCTATAGCGAAACACCAGAACCACTACATTTTCTAGCGAACACTCAAAAATACAATGTCTGTTTTCAAATGATTTCATTTGGGGTGAATATTATCGCAGAACACATATATTCCGACATTTAAGGTAATTTATGTTAAGGACTTTATTTTCTATGATGGTAAAAAAATGTTGGAATGTAGTTGTAAGATTTCTGTATTTGTCTCTAAAATAAAAAAGGCATGTTATCATTTGAAAAAAAAAAGTGATTGTAAATCTAATTATGCTTCGACTTAATAGATTCAAGGCCACATTTACCATTGCATTGGATCATTGCAACCTCTTGAAGATGCAGCATAAATACTATACATAAAGTATACTTCATGGCCAATATGGAAGAACAACTTGACGGGTATTAATTGTATATCAAAAATATTGTGTACAATAATTATAAGTAGTACTAGTAGCGACATCTAGTTTAAGATATGTCAAGTTATTTGTATTGTGTCATCTCATTTTTTTTTGAAATAAAGCTAGTATGTTGTCTACTATTGGAACGTAAGCGTGTCGTATTATTTTAACAGGTTATGGGCCCAGATTTTACTGATAATTGTGAAAGTAATTGTGTTTTGTGTAAAACAATTACATTTCGGTAGACAACATCAGTATTACGCGAGTGAACTTAAAATAAGCACGTGTTGTGGAAAGCCGGTGTCGATTCAGTGTAATGGCTGCTAACTATATAGTAAACGTTCCAAAGTTGCGTGGTCGTGAGAACTATGATGAGTGGGTGTTTGCAGCAGAAAACTTTCTGATACTTGAAGGCATGATGAAGTGCATCAAGATCGAACAAGATGAAAGTGGTACAGAAGTAATTGTATCGGCTGCAGATGACGCGAAGACGAAAGCGAAGCTTATACTCACTATAGATTCATCATTATATGTCCATATAAAAACAGTTAAAACTACAAAGGAGCTATGGGAAAAACTCAAGTCGCTCTTTGATGATTCCGGGTTTACCAGAAGGATAAGTCTTTTAAGGAATCTGATATCCATCCGTTTAGAAAATTGCAGTTCCATGACCTCGTATGTCACTCAAATAATTGAGACGGGTTAAAAACTATATGGAACAGGGTTTGCAATAAACGACGAATGGATTGGTTCGCTGCTACTAGCTGGATTGCCAGAGAAGTTCTCTCCTATGATTATGGCAATAGAACATTCGGGGATTCAAGTAACGGCGGACGCCATTAAAAGTAAGCTTTTAGACATGGAGACCGGAAACATAGGTAATATAGATGGCGCTCTGGCTGTGTCAAAAAAGAGTCATTTCAAGGCGAAACCAAAAGCGTCTGCGAGTGGCAGTATTGGCAACAAAGATGGCGTCAAATACCAACATAAAAATGACAGCGTGAAAACTGTCAGTGTCAGATGCTATAAATATAAACAAATTGGACATTATGCATCGCAATGCTCGAAAAATTCCAAGTTCAATAGAAATGAAGACTGTAGGCAGACAAATGCATTCTCAGCTGTATTCTTGAGCGGCAGCTTCAATAAAGGAGATTGGTATATTGATTCCGGTGCTAGTGTTCATTTAACGGCGAATTCAAATTGGATCACCAGCAGATATCGGAAAGTTAATCAAGAAATAATAGTAGCAAATCAGGAAACTGTTTCAGTAACATGTGCTGGCGATGTTCAGATTACAACCTCCGCCAATGGCTGTGAATTTGAAATAAACATCGAAGATGTGGACTGTGTACCAAACTTGACAACTAACCTCATATCAGTGAGCAGGTTGATAATAGTTGTCAGATTTACAATAGAAATCATGAGTTGGTTGCCACTGCAACATTCATGTAAGACTTGCTGTGTAGGTAAACAGTGCAAATTATCTTTTCCAAATAGTGTAACAAGGAGTACTGAATTACTGAATGTTATCCATAGTGACCTTTGTGGACCCATGGAGGAGCATTCATTAGGAGGAGCATCCTATTTTCTATTGTTTGTTGACGATTTTAGCCGAATGACCTTCATTTACTTTTTTTCCCATTCCCACCCATCCTTTCCCCAAAATGTGGTGGTTCCGATAGCGGACTACTACATTGTCCTCCCCTTCCATCTATATCCTCTAGGTTGGCAACGCATACAACATCTCTGGTGTTGTAGAGGTTCATGGGCGAAGGTATCCACTTACCATCAGGTGGTCCTTCTGCTCGTTTGCCATCCTTTATCCATAAAAAAAAAAAAAAAAATTTACTTTCTGAGACATAAAAATGAAGCATTGAAATACTTTAAAGAATTCAAAGCAATGGCGGAAAACCAAACTAATAGAAAAGTGAAAATATTCAGAACAGACAAAGGAAAAGAATTTTGTAATGCTGTATTCGATGATTATTTAAAGAAATTTGGGGTTATACACCAAAAATCTAACCCTTACACCCCTCAACAAAACGGGTTATGTGAAAGAATGAATAGAACAATTATTGAAAAGGCTAAGTGCATGTTATATGGTGCTGAACTAAACAAGAAGTTCTGGGCCGAGGCTTGCAATACGGTTGTGCATTTACATAATCGAACTGTTTCATCAGTTTTGAATAGAAAAACACCATATGAACTATGGATGGGTATTAAGCCAGATTTGAGTGATCTAAGGATTTTTGGATCGCCTGCCATGGTCCATGTCAATAAAGAAAAAAGGACCAAATGGGACAGAAAGTCCACTGAATGCATAATACTGGGCTATCCTGATGAAATTAAAGGCTATAAATTGTATGATCCACTCAAGAAGCAGATTTTCACAAGCAGGGATGTGATCATTATGGAAAAACAGTCTGTCATGATGGATATTACTTCCGAAAAGAATGAAAAAGGATCCGAGATGAATGAAATGGTGAAAGAAACTGAAGTTTTGCAGGATTTAGTGGGGGAAACAGATACAACATTGATGGAAGAGTCATTGGAGGATTCATCTTCAGATTACTTACCAAGTGATTATGAGGATTGTTCAGATACTCAGAATAATAATGAAAAATTAGACAGGCCTGTGTTTTTTCGAATAATAATACAGAGATTGAAAAACTAAACTCTGTATTAGAATCTCGATTCAAAATTAAAGACCTAGGTCAAATAAGGCAGTGTCTTGGTATGTCGGTTTGTTATGATAAAATACATAAGATTTTAACATTAAGTCAGAGTAATTATATTGAACAGTTGTTATTGAAATTTAATTTGGCTGATTGTAAATCAGTGGATACACCAATGGAATGTGGTTTAAAATTAACTAAAGCCATGAGTTCTAATAAAAATCTACCTTATCAACAACTAATTGGATGTTTGATGTATGTTGCCATACTTACCAGGCCTGATATAGCATTCTCTGTTAGTTATCTAAGTCAGTTCAATAAGTGTTACAATAAGGAGCATTGGGCTCATGCTAAACGTATATTAAGATACCTAAAGGGAACCAAAGATTATTGTATTAAATATAGTGGTGAAGACAACAAAGAGATATCTGAAACATACAGAAACGGCTGAAAAAGTGGAAGATCTAGAAAAATCGGTACAGTTTCATAGTGATCAATATGATAATTTAAACAAAAAAGTTGAATTACTAAAAAATAATAAAATAATCATAGATACCCTCGAATCCAGAATTGAATTGTTGAAGAGTGAGCACAGGCTATTACAAATGGAGCTGAACTCAAACTATCAAAGAGATCGTCTTCTGAATTTAGAAGTATTCGGCGTCATCGAGTCGGGAAATGAAAATTTACAAGAATTGGTTCTTTCAATTGCAAAGCATGCTTGTGTGAAAATCGATTTGGATGACATTATAGGTAGATCGTATTACTCTAAAAATAAAGTTCAAGGTCGTCCTAGAAACATCATTGTTAAGATGAAATCTCGTTTGTTAAAGGATAATACGAGTATAATTTCCGGTATTCGTAAGAAACCTACGCACAATGTAGATCTTGGTGTAAGCGGAAACACTAGCAGGGTTTATGTTAATGAGCATCTGACACAATTTAATAAGAAATTACTTAAAAAGTGCAGGGAGGCAGCAAGCCTTAAGAGCTACCAGTACGTGTGGACAAAAAAAAACGGAAGGATCATATGTAAGGGCGAAACGATACCTCTCCCGTTGAGACAAGATAAAAGCAGGGAAGACGATATCCCTTCCAAAGAATTGTCTAATGTTTAGTAAGAATAATTACTGTGTTCAAATTTTATATCTATTTTTTTTTATATATATAGTAGTAAAAATGTTTTTAATTCTTAAAGCTTTTTGTCGCAATCAGTTAATAGAAAGTTACCTCTCTATAGATAAATATTCTTTGATATCTTACAAGTATATAATTCTTTTGTATACAATGACTTGCATTTTGTATGTATTAGTGATACGCTCATTTAAGGTGCGACATGAGGCTCGTTGCACTTTAGATCGCAACTTTAATCATTTTTTTATAATATTTGCACTGTATGATATATCTTTAGAATTTATTATATATTTTTTAATAAATATATTATTTATGGATTAATAGTTAAACGTAATATTATAATATTTATATGGTCTCAATTTGTGGACATTGCATTGATCAAAAACAAAACCTATCGTATAACTTTATTTTTGTATATGAAAACTATAATTATTTACATGGAGGCTAGAATTTGTTACTTTTATTTACACACAATAATACTATTTCAAATACATCCTGCTTACGCACTCTTTTTTGTCGAATTTACTATTATTCACAAAATTATAATAGTTTTAATAATACACTATCCTACGTATTTTTATTTTATGTCTCTGGTTCTTGTTCGCGGTCGTCAATGGTATGCTTCGTTGTTGTATGCATTCGTTACGCAATTCAACTTCTTATAAAGTCAGGACGTCGTAATTTATCAATTACTAAAGTATTTATTAATGTAAAAGTATTAAAACCCAATATAATGAGTATTGTTATGTGTTGGGGTTTGTAAATGACCGATATTCTTATTATTTTTTTATTTTTAACTTGTCAGGTAGATTTTATTTAGGAATGGCTACTAGAAATTTTTAATATCTATTGCAAAATGTTCGTGGTCTTAGGACTAAGTGTAATGAACTACGATTAAGTATTCTAAATAGAGTCAAAGTCAAGTCAGAATTAGAGATAAAAATGATTTTGGAGATGAAATTGGAAGAAACCATCGGAACTCTATAAACATCTAAAGGTGCATCACTTCCTAAAGATGGGAAATTGCCCCAGAAACTCGAGAGTCCAAAGACTTCCAATTTATAAACAATTTATGATAGGAGCACCAGACGAATAGAGAGCAGGAATAGGGAACGAATAAAAATTGTCGCGAAGGCAGCCAGACTTACATAAAATAAAATCTTTTACATTCGCTTAAGATGAGAATGTGGAGGAACCGAAGTACAAGGTGCATGCAATGAGCTTAGAAATGTAGAACAAAGTGGATATCTATAGGAGGTTCTGTATCCCATTGGCTTTAGTGGCTGCCCTAATTCATGATTGGTCTCCAGCATTATTAAAGTTCATCTTAATGCGTTCAAATGACCCTCCTAGATCAAAGAAGTAACCTAGTAAGATGGGAGAAAGCTACCGAGAAATCTTGCTTTATCTGTAGAGAGCGATAGGAACAGCTAAACACATATTTGGTAGGGTGTAGAGCACTCCTAAGAAAGCGAAGCCTCACACCGTTATAGCTAAGGTATTGGAAATCATACGCTGAAGCAGTTAGTCTTTCAGTGGCGAGGCACAGAGAAACATAACCATTCAACAAACGAACGAGTTTGTGAAGAAGGTTCAGCAAAAACCTACAAAGCCTTATTCAGATTTTATCCATCGACGTCAATGACGCTATACAACACTTCTCATACAAGTTGAAAATATTATTATCACAATTCTTAGAAATACACATACCACTGGCTGGGATGGCATTCAACATCCTTAATAAAAAGGCTAAGCACATAATTTTGTATCCCACTTGTAGTCCATATTTTGCTTGTCTATTGCAGCGGGTATCTTTCCTAAGGTTTTTAAGAGGCCATATTCATCAATACACAGGGTGTCAAAGATTTACAATTCGACAAGCGACGAAGCACACACGTGCACATCAGTTTCCGCAAAAATCTTAGAGATTGAGCTACGCAGGTGAGTATTCAGGCTATTTCCGATTCGCTAACATCGGACCTCCGGTGATTCCGGTGATTGAACAGTCGTGTCCCCTTAATCAGTGCTCTCGTAAAAGTGATTAAAAGTACAGTTCTAATACGAAGAAATTGTGAAAATCACGATTTTCACAATTTCTTCGTATATAATACACGTATATATTACAAACATATTCATTTCACGACAGAAAGAAATTTAAAAATACCGTTACAACAAGTGTATTGACAATAAAATTCGATTATTTTTCGCTAAAACTTAACATTACTATAATTCAAAGACTTGATTAACAGCGCTTTATCTTTAACATTATGTAATAACCTGCGCTTTGTCAAGTGTCCCAACGTTAACATTTAAACAACATAAGTTCCAGTGTGCGTACTTAAAAACGTTTTGTTTTTTGCATTGATAACATAATACATGAAATGTCGGAAAAAATGTCTATGTCAACATTATATGACATGATGAAACAGAAATGGAGAAACAAAAGCTAAACTTATTACTACTAATACAGAAAAGATTATGTTATCTATAGAGGAAAAAATAAAACCATTAGAGAAGAAGCAAAAATCTGAGGATGGAAATTGAAATGCTTAACAAAAAATTACTACATTGGAAGATATGAATAAAGAATAATATAATAATACACGGGATGAAAGAGTAGAAACAAATTATTTACAACTATGCAATAATGTGAAACAACTATTCCAAAAGTAGACGTAAATTTAGAAAATTACGATATAAACCAAAGTGCATAGAATTGGAAAAAAAGACATCAGGAAAAGAAGTAAGACCAGTGCTGATTTCTTTTACTACTTATAACAAGAAAAATTGGAAATAATTAGAAATAAGAAAAAAAAATTACTAAGGACGTTTATATAACTGAAGATTTTCCAAAGAAACCCTACAGAAACGCAAAAATTACTACCACAGTTGAAGGAGAAAGGAAAAGGGGAAACGTAACTATATATGGAATGATAAACTTATAGTAAAACCAAAGAAAATAGAGAAAAGAAAAAGAGGCAATTCAACATCTCTGATAGAAGTAGCAATACGTAACTTTACGTTTTTAAGTTTAATATATATGTAATATATGAAGTAAAATATTAAAGAGAAATAAAATTTTCAATCTCTTATAAAAATAAGCCATCTTTTTCATCAATATCTTACCAGCGCAACTTACTCTGCTTTGATTGACGAATATACTCGTCATGGGTCGATTCTGGCGACACAAAACTGTAGCGCACAAGTCAATAAAGGGCGCACGATTAGCTGGTTTAATTAAATTAAGTATATTATATGTAGTATTGTTATGTGTGGGGTTTGTAAATGACCGATATTCTTATTATTTTTATTTTAACTTGTCAGGTAGATTTTATTTAGGAAATGGCTACTAGAAATTTAAATATCTATTACCAAAATGTTCGTGGTCTTAGGACTAAGTGTAATGAACTACGATTAAGTATTCTAAATAATGATTATGACGTAATAATACTGACGGAATCATGGCTTCATAGCGGTATTTTTGACGCTGAACTGTGTGATGACAGGTATGACGTTTTTAGAGCGGACCGAAACCTTGTTACGGGTGTTAAATGTACTGGTGGAGGAGTGTTGATGTTAATCCGACGTTCGTTCGGTGCTATAGCTTATAACCTCGACAAGTCGATATGTTACGATACCGGCTCATGTTTGCTCTTCTGATTTTGACCTACATCTTTGTGCTGTTTACATTCCCCCTGATCCACTCAATATGCCTTGTTCGGTGGACACCTCAACCCTATTTAGAGATAAAAATAGTTTTGGGTTGAAATTGAAGAAACCATCGGAACTCTATAAACATCTAAGAGTCGTCAAAAGACATATTCTGGGAAAATCACAGGATGATATTGTCACATCACTTCCTAAAGATGGAAAGTGCCCCCAGAGCTCGAGTCAAGACTTCAATTTTATAAACAATTTATGATAGGAGCACAAACGAATAGAGCAGGAATAGGAACGAGTAAAAATGTTCATGACGTAGACATAATAAAATCTTTTATTCGGCAAGATGAGAATGAACAGTACAAGGTGCATGCAATGAGCTTAGAAATGTAGAACAAGTAGAACAAGGATATCTATAGGAGAGTTCTGTATCCCATTAGCTTTGAAGTGGCGCACCCTAATTCATGATTGGTCTCCAGCATTATTAAAATTCTATCTTAATGCGTTCCAAATGACCCTCCTAGATCAAAGTAACCTAGTAAGATGGGAGAAAGCTACCGAGAAATCTTGCTTTATCTGTAGACAGGCGATAGGAACAGCTAAACACATGTTGGTAGGGTGTAGGGTACTCCTAGAAAGCGGCCAATACTCGCACCGTTATGACAAGGTATTGGAAATCATACGCGAAGCGGTTAGTCTTTCAGTGGCGAGAGCACAGAGAAACATAACATCCAACAAACGAACGAGTTTGTGAAAGAAGGTTCAACCAAAAAACCTACAAAGAAGCCTTATTCAATTTATCCATCGACGTCAATGACGCTATACAACACTTCTCATACAGAAGTTGAAAATATTATTATCGGTCTTAAAAATACACATGCCACTGGCTGGGATGGCATTCCAACATCCTTAATAAAAAGGCTAAACATAATTTTATCCCACTTGTAGTCCATATTTTTAACTTGTCTATTGCAGCGGGTATCTTTTCCTAAGGTTTTTAAGAAGGCCCTTATTCATCCAATACACAAGGGTGTCAAGGGTTACAATTCGACAAGCGACGAGAGCACACGTGCACATCGGTTCCGCAAAAATCTTAGAGATTGAGCTACGCAAGTGGAGTGTTTAAAGACAATTTTCAATTGCCTAACATCGGACCTGTAAGCGAAACCTGCCACCACTCAAAAATTCCAGAAAAAAGGAGGAAACATTTTAAATTAAATAATTATAAAATAAGAAGAATCATCTTCAACTCTCCATTGTCGCTGCGCGGAGGAGTAACAAGGGTAAGGGTAACCCTTAGGGTAAGGGTCCATTTAACATCAGGATCGACAATATAATATCAATAAAAACGGATATTATATATAAATAATAAAAACTGCGCGACGACACATAACAATAAGCAGCAACTACAACCCATTAACCTAGTTACAATCACCAGTAAACAATCACCCGCCTCCCCATCAGGAATCACCGTAACGGTCCCCGAAATATAAAGCACATCACCTGCGCAGCATCGTCGTACTAAAATCGGGACTACCAAGATCGCAGCCCATCAGCGTCAGGTGAGTCCAACCAACTGACAAAAAAAAAAAATTACAAATTTATTTACAAATTATTATTTACAAAAAATACCTCTAGTCAAAATGTCATCATCTAAGAGCGACATTGTCAAGGCGTCGAAGATGTCGTCTTTGCGACAAAAAGTACTTACGAAGGCCGCAACAATCGTGCCTAAATGTACCCCCCCCACCGCATACTGACTTCGCACCGCAGAAAAACATCGCGGAATTTAAGATCACCCACCCCGACACCGATACCTGCGCGTCAGATTCGGACATGGAGACATCGTCCATCTGCTCCAACACCTCCAGCGCAGAGAGAAGAGTGAGTCTCCTACTCACAACTCCTCGTAAAGGGACGGGATTGGAGATGGATATGGTCACGGGGGTAGCTAACACCTTCCTCAGAAAAGGAATGGAGGCGCTGGAAGTGGCGACAAAAATGAAAAAAGAATTAAAGTTAACAGCCCACGAGAGTCTGCAGGGACTCTATGAAACGGTCCTGTCCCTCTCAGATTCTAGAAATAGGCACAAGTGCAATCTGGAGAAGGAGCGCTCTCAACACGCACAAGAACTAGTGCACATAGAGATAGCGCACACTAAGGAGCTCCAGAGTCTCCACCAGTCACTGATGGCGGAGCTGCAATTGGCCAGGAAAGAGGTTTCGGAGACACTGAAGGAGGCCCAATCTGTAAGAAGCTGGCTGGGATATGAAACAATAGAGCCCTTCAAGGAAATCTCAGAAATCCGAGAGGCGCAAGCAACAACGGTGAGGACTATAAGAGAACTAGTCGAGTCGACGAGGACAACGGGAACAGAGGCGGACTCCTCCAGATGGAAATCGTTGGAAGCAACGATGACCAACATGGAGGCCCAAATCAACAGTTTAGGTAACAGTCTCGACTCCCTCCAACGAGACATCGATGACACACGGTCCCTGGTCTCTGAAACAGCCCGAAAGGTGACTGAGACCAAACCAGAAGAGTCCAAGCCAAAGGAGGATGACCGCGTAACAGAAAACCTGCGTCTCCTGAAAGAAGCGATAGACGAGCTATCAAAAAACAGACTCAACCACCACCACCACCATTACCACCAACACCTACACAGGACCTGACTGACGGACTAAAGGATCTGTCCGAAAAATTAGAAATAGTGTCCTCCGAAGTAAGAGCTACGAGAGACACCGAAAAACAAAACACCGAGCTCCGAACTCCGAGACCTTCACTTGATACAGAGCTAGCGGTTCAGGAGGTGAAGCAGACCCTGGCAACAATAAAAAAAGGGGTAACGAACCTCACTATGAGCGACAAACCCCCAGCGGGACCCCACGCATTCGCTCAGGTCACCGCCAAATCAAAACAACCGCACCCAAACCACACCCTGATTATCTCGTCGAAAAATCCTGACGAGACTAGTGAAAACATTATCACTAGAATCAGGAATGCTCAGGACCTGAAAAAGACCGGGGCCAAAGTGGATAGGGTGCGAAAAGCCAGGGACCAAAAGGTGGTCCTCAGATGCCCTACGAAGGAGGACATGGTCCTGATAAAAATTCAGGTCCAAAACAACAAAGACCTTCAAATAAAAGAAACAGCGAACCAAGACCCTCTAGTCTGCGTGCGGGGAGTCCTGAGCTGTTACACCAATGATGAAATCATAGAGTACACTAAGTCTCAGAACAAACACCTTTTGCAAGGCGTTGGTGAGGCAGACCTCAGGATGAGGGTTCGGTATAAAAAACGAGCCCGGAACCCGCATGAGTGCCACCCAGTCTTAGAAATATCCTCAACTGTCTGGAAGCGGTTCACAGAAGCCAAAAAGCTCTATGTAGGCTTTGGACGCTGCGCAGTGGAAGATCAGTCCCCACTGATCCAATGTGCCAAATGCCTCGGCTTCGGGCACACAAGAAAACTCTGCAGAGCAGCCTTAGACACCTGCAGCTACTGCGGAGGCGAGCACACGCGAAAAGACTGTCCCCAAAAACAAAAGCTCGAGCCCCCACGGTGCGTGCACTGCCACAGGGCAAAAAGAGATAGTTCAGACCAGGCACACACCGCGTATAGCGCAGAGTGCCTGGAAAGACAAAAATGGGATTCAATAGCTAGAACGAGGGTTCAGTACTGCTAAGGGCAACACAAAAAACAACACACTGATCGAACTCGGGGGTAAGAAAAGGGAGGAGAGTGCGATCAGGTTTGTGCAAATAAACTTTCAGCGCTCAAAACTGGCAACGGCAGAACTAATGAAGATGGCAAAAGAGAAAGGAATATCAGTAGCGCTCGTCCAGGAACCGTACGTAGGAGGGACAGGCGTGTTGAAACAACACCCGGGCACTACCACCATCCAGTGCACTCTCAACCGTCAAAAGCCGGTAAAAGCAGCCATCGTAGTCTTCGGGGACAATCTGCGGATAATACACGACCCGCAGATAGTGACCGAAAACGTGGCAGCCGTCCAACTTCAAGCTGGCAACCTGTTGCTAGGAGTACTGTCCATTTACCTCGAGGGAGATCAAGACATGAAAACCCCTACCTCCTAAATATAAAAGCCGCCACTCAAAAAATCCCTACAAAAAACATCATCGTGGTAGGCGACGTGAACGCATGGAGTCACTGGTGGGGCAGCCGTTAGGAAAATCATCGAGGAGCAGAATACCATGCCTTCGCAACTGAGATGGATCTGCACATACTCAACGCAGGCCAGATACCAACTTTCGAGACGTATAGAGGAGGGAAACTGTTCGAGAGCTGTGTGGACGTGACCTTGACAAGTCAGTCCCTAATCGGCAAAGCGGAGAATTGGAGAGTGGAAAGAGGCTGGATAACGTCTGACCATAACGCCATAGCCTTCAATTTGCGTTTGGAGAGAGCGCTGGCACCACTCCAGCCTATTTCTACACGCAAATACAACACCAAGAAGGAATCGCATTGGCCGAGCACAGCTTAAACAGAGACCGAATCGAAAGCATCTCGAAGCCGGAGGAGATTGATGAAATGTTGAACATCTATACATCCATCATCCAAGGTATGGAAAGGCGATCCAAATCCCCCCTGGTGGTCGAAAAATCTGGACTTGCAAATTTTTTAGATGCTAATAACTTAATTTCAAATAATCAATTTGGCTTCAGAAAAAGTAAATCTACAGCTGATGCAATTTTGGATCTGTCAAATTCGATTATCAAATGTTTTGATCGTAAGCAAAAGACTATAGGAATTTTCTTAGACCTGTCTTCTTATTAGTCGAAGATAATATATTCGCAAATGAAGAAGTTATGACCTACCAATGTGGGGATGATCTATCAAAAACATCTATATCAAGAACCTATTTATTAACAATTGATTCTAGCTGCGAAATTCTTCTTGGTGACCTTCGTCTAAGCTATTTTCAGCATATAATAAAAAGAGAGGTATATAAAATTACACCAATTATGAAGTTACCGGAAATCGACAATAGAAATACTTCAATTTTCTCTATTATATTCAAAATTTTTACTACGCATAATTTTGAATTATAATATAAACGAATATTAGTTTCTGAACGAAAAAGTAAGGCAGTGTGATTGGTCCGCCATTTTATGATGCGTTAAAAATGTCATTGTTCACTGTCAGTTAAAGTTTCAACAACAAGTGAATTTGAAAGTTTTCATCAGGTGTTATTGAATGAATCTTGAAGCTAATCCAGATAAAAATATATATATATTTTATCGTACGTAAGTACTTTGATTGCATGGTACCATAAAATTTTACATTTGAATTTTATATTAACCGAAATTCGAAGTGATAACATACAAAAAAGATGTAAGAAGAAAAAAGAAACCAACATTTTATTTTGATAAATTGAAAACTTGGTACATTGAGTTAGAAGGGAGACGATTTTTCATTTGATTTGATTTTTTTGATAATTATTACGCAGCGATTGATCTTAAAGTGCACTTACAAGACCTGCAATTTATTTGTAATACAGTAAACACAAAATCATGTTAACTTACAAACAAGTACAAACAAAGACAAAAGTAAATAATATACTACAGTTGCCGACCGTAACACACATGGTGGGGGCGCGTCCTGATTATTAACCTTAGGCGGTCAGAACTCTTGATCAGCCGCTGTTTGTATTAAAAATGTAAGTCTCAGTCCAAGCGAGCACGCGTTTGAGATAAGACCGTATTCCTTGCGACTTTATTTTTCTTAATGTGTATTTGATAATTAAATATGGAAAGTTCAGTTGTAACAACAGAAGCTAATTTCAAAAGTATGGCATTATTGCCAGTGAAGATTGGTGTGAGAGTAATAGTGTCGTTTATAGACAAAGAAAGAGTGAAAAATCGAGACAAAATATGTTGGAATTGACCGAAGCTCATTAAGCTGATACGATGCTTAAAAAGGAATTTTTTTCTGGCTCCGGTTACAGAACATATTTAACTAATCACATATTTAAGTAAGCCACTCTTATGGGCCTGTTAAATATTTGGAGATTGAAGCAGGCGAAAAGGAGCTACTAGAATGTTTCCAATGCCATTCAGAATTTTTCCATTCAGTTATTTTATATACTAATGAAAGTAACGAGCCCCAAATATTTGAGGCCAAGGATAATGACATAGAAGAAATAATGTCTGTCCAAGAGAGCATATCAGAAGAAACAGATTTTGCTACGAAAATACATTTTTTTTACTCAAAACCATTCCCCAGGTACATGAAACAGTCCCCTGTCACATTTTTTCAGAAAAATCTCAATATTTCCTAAAATAATGAAAATCTTTTGGGTTCCCATAATTTTTATTTTTTGTTAATTATACATCAATCATCTTGATAACATTGATTTTACATACAAGGAAAAAAATACATGGAACAACTTAATTAGGTTACATTGCCCAGTTTCCCAAAAAAATGCCGATTTATTTGGGCCAATAAGTATAATTGAGCAAATCAAACCATGAGGATGAAATAAAAAGACGTATTTTACGTGCTATTATTGCTTGGAAGAAGTTCTGGACACAAAAAGAAATTTGGAAAGCCAACCATGAATTGTCACTAAAGAATGTAGTAATGGACACATCAATTTTACCAACTTTGATCTTTACTTTGTTAGTATAAGTCCATGTTTAG
>JAKGSA010002364.1:0-19345 GCA_033558755.1 Philaethria dido
TCGAAAGCTTTACTGTAGTCGATGAAAGCCATATAATAGGTAAGCTTGTATTCATTGAATTTCTCAACAACTTGTCGAACCACGAGACTTTGCCACGATTGTGGCAAACAATGTTTGACCACAAACAAATACACCAATATACATGGGAACGGAAGAGAAAAGTATGATTGATTTATTCCTGGTGGATCAGCGGATTCGAAGCCAAGTTATGGACGTGCGTGTGTTAAGGGGTGCCGACTTGGGAACTGACCATTATCTAGTAGTTGCTAGAATAAGGGGTCTGTTTGCAGGTTTGCGCTACCGCACGAAGCGTTCAAGCTTGGAGGCGAATAACCGCATCAGAAGCTGGAAGCTTCAGGATCCACCCATTAGAAAGGAATATGTTGAAAGGGTTTCCAAGAAGCTAGGCAGTTGCGAAAAAGAGAGTGATAGTGTTAAAGTATGCTGTTAGAATCCTAGGAATAGTATGGTTGAAGCAGCAACTGAAGTGTGTGGATTAGGGAAAAGAGGCTTTAGAAAGAAGCGTGATGAATGGTGGGATGATGAAGTGAAAGATGCCGTAGAAAGGAAGAAGAAAGCATGGCAGGATTATAAAGCCTCGAGTAAGGACAAAAGTATGAGAGAGATTAAGAAGAAAGAATATAAGTTGCAAAAGCACCAAATGAAAGCATTGATAAAGATGAAGCGTGAAAGAGCAGAGAGAAAGAGAGATGAAAGATTAGCAAACAACTTCCGGGAGAACAAGAAGCTTTTCTGGCGAGAAGTTAGTGAATTCCGGAGTTGCTTGCTAACCTGTAGAATGAAAGGAGTGCTTTCGAAGGACGGTGAAATTATATCAGAAAGAACACCCGTTTTGCAACGATGGGCGGAATTCTACAAGGAGATGTATGAATGTGATGACGTCAGTGTCTCAAGTAACAGCAATATGCTGAGTCTTGATGTAGCAGACGGCGAAATCAATATAAAAGAAGTAGAGAATGCCATACGAAGTCTGAAATGTGGTAAAGCAGCGGGAGCGGATGAAGTTACTGCAGAGATGATCAATTATGGTGGACTCCGCATCTTGGACCTGTTCTGTCTTCTATGCAATATGTGCTGGAAAATGGGAGAGGTCCCGGATGATTGGCGCGGTGCAGTCATCGTGCCTTTGTATAAAGGCAAAAGTTCACAGATAGACTGTGCAAGCTATGGGGCTACCAGTTTTATTAGCTTGGGCAGTAAGGTGTATGCAAAGATTTTAGCGAGAAGAATGCAGGAGAGATCTGAAAGGCTTTTGTGGGAGGCCCAAGGAGGCTTTAGGCCAGGTAGAGGGTACATGGATCAGATCTTTTCCCTCCACGTGATCACCGAAAAGTTTTTGGCCGTACACCAGAAGGTTTTCTGTGCTTTTGTGGATTTGGAAAAGCCTTTTGACAGGGTTGAGAGAAAGACGTTGTGGGAGATACTGCCCCGGTACAATGTGAGCGGACCCTTGTTGCAGGCTGTAAAATCTTTTACCGAGATCATTTAGCTTGTGTACAGGTAGGAGCTGGCGTATCGCCTCGATTTGATATTCAATCGGGTGTCAAGCAGGGTTGCGCTATGTCAGCTTGGCTGTTCAATTTGTATTTGGATAGCTGTCTCCAAGGTGTGAAAGAAAGTGACATGGGTGTGAAAGTAGGTGACTCGAAGATTAACTGCCTACTGAACGCAGATGATGCAGTGCTCATCGCATGCTGGTACCGAAGCTGTTGTACAGCAGTGAAACGTGGGTTTGTCAAAAGAAGAACGAAAGAAAGATGAAGGCTATAGAGATGCGATCTCTTCGGAGAATAAGCGGAGTCAGTTTGGCTGACCGAATCCGCAACGAAGAGATACTTAGAAAGACAGGTATAAGCGAGGATGTTATAGTAAGAATAAAGAAGAACGTGCTCAGGTGGTTTGGGCACGTCGAGAGGATGAGTGATGAAAGAATGATGAGAAAGATAAATGAAGCAAAGGTGAGTGGTAAGAGAGGCAGGGGGAGACCTCGGTTGACCTTCGAGAATACAGTTTCAATGATACTGGAGGAAGGTCACGTAAAAAGCATGAGGACTCCCCGGAGGGCATGCATGAAGAGGTTAATGACTGTCAACGAGGCGAAAGAGGTATGCAGGGATCGTAGCGTTTGGCGCTCCGTTCTCTCTGACTACCCCGCTAGGGATAAGCGTGAAGTTAAGTGAAGTGAAGTGTTAAAGTTCAAGTTCTTGATTATGGTAAAGTTTGTGAAGTAGTTGTATCTGTTGGTCATAATAAAATCTATTTGGTTCTTTGTTTTGCCATCCGGCGAGATCCAGGTCCACATACTTTTCTTGTTTTTTCTGAAGTGCGAAGTTTATGATATGTTCTCCATTTCTACATCTGGGTTTGCTAGTGTATGTGAAAGGTCCTAGTACTGGTTCTTCCGGGCGCTTTTCTCCAAGTTGGCCATTGAAGTCTCCCATTACTATAATATTTTTATGACCGTGCTCGCGTATTGTATTATTTAGGTCAAGGTAGAACTTCTATATTGTATCTAAATTCGATTGTTCAGTAGGCGAATATATTTGAACTATTGACCAAGGATCTTTATATCCGGGTAGTTTTAAGTTCAATATCGCAATACGCTCCGATATACTATAAAAATGCTACAAGCAAAACTAGCCGAAGAAAGGGAAAAAGGTAACCATGCTTATATAAAATACTAGCGACCCGCCCCAGCTTCACACGGGTGGACATTTATTTTTTAAGCTCTCCGAAAAAAAAAAATGTTTTTTATAAGTGCATTAATTCAGTAAATTTACTCGATTTGGCCGCGTCCGCTGCGTAGAGAGCAACCTGCTTCATAGATGTGCACCCCCCTCCCCTGTGGTTTCGCCGTGCGACACATATCGGCCGGCGGCCATCATTCATTTTAATATCAATTACAATTTTTAATTCGTAATATCTTTTGAATGGATTGTCCGATTGAAATAAAATAAAAAGTAATTTATAACTATTGAAACAATCTTGCTCAATAAATAGTTTATTTGGATGAGGATTAATATTTGGCGATAATATGATCAATAAACATAGGCTAATGATTTTAATTACTTTTATTCTATGGAAAAGTGGTTATAATGGTTAAAATATAAATGTTTGGTTTATACTATCGCGGACTTTTTTTGTAGGCATTATTGAGTTCTACAACTTTTCTATAGAAGTCAACCATACATCTCTAACCACTTAGGCAGCGTTCGCGAGAACCATTAACGTACGGCAGTTTTTTCGTCGACTTACTCCACAATTTTCACTACCACGAAAAATAGTATCTATTTTCTGGGATAAAATATAGCCTATACGGATTCGGAAGAATCCCTCTAAGTAATGGTAAAAGAAATTTTGAAATCGGTCCAGTAGTTTTTGAACCTATTCAATACAAACATACAAAAATACAAAGGTTTCCTCTTTATAATATTAGTATAGATAACACTACAAAAAACCACTCAGGTTTATCTCGAGTGCCATATTCGTCCTTATTTATTAAATTGCATTTATATAATAATTTTTTATCAATTGCTTAATATTCATATGAGTAATTTTCCATCTTATATTATATTCTAAGCTATTTATTAAGTGAGGAACTATGTATGCCCTGGTGCGCTTACCGTATTTATTATTGGCCGATATAGTTACTAATTTATTATTTGTTATACTACGTGTTGTTATATTATGAGAAACTTTATTCTGAAAGTCTAAATTAAAATAATTTTCATTTACTATTGTAAGACAGCTGTCAATATTATAAATAATTAATTAAACTAAAATAATAATACCCACAAAAAAATATTGTTGAAGGGGTGAGGGAATCACTATATTAAGGGAACTTTTTGACGAATCATCAGTACGTCGTCATTATGCCTCACGTGGGCACGGTTGTTATAGTGAAAGTAGTAGCGCAAAGTACGAAAATCAGTGATAGTGGTGTTACTCTACGCGATTGTGTATACGTGTAAAAGTGTTAATGTGTTGAAAACGTAAAACCGTATAAGTGTGCAGTGTTAAGTGTGTAATGCTTATAGTGTTGTATGGAAGTGAATTAATAAATTGTGTTATTTTGTGAACAGCTTTTACTTTCCTCCTGATATCTGGTTAACACTATTAAATACTTGATTTTGTCATATAAAGGAAGAATGTTACAATGCTTAAAGATTATTTTTTCATCATAAGCCGCTTTTAGCTTAATACTTAAAGGGATGATGGTTTTTAGAATTCTAGTTTGTAACTGATATACATATCGTAAACTTGTTTGGTCAGTTCTACCGTAGCTACTCAGTCCATAAGACATGATGGAGTCGGTTAGTGCGTTACATAACATTAGTTTAATTTTGTAAGTTAATGAATTCTTTATAATAAAAATATTAGCCAAAAATGCTCTTAATTTGTCACACACATAATTAATATGTTCATGCCACTTAAACTTATGATCAATTATTAAGCTTAAATATCTATGAGGTAGGACTACTTCGATAGCAGGACAACCACAGTGATCCCTAGGGCTGTGCAAGCAGCTGTGTGTGTGGGCTATAACATTACTATTTATATTAAGAAAGAAGTTTTAAGATTGGAGAATGAATATGTATCATTTTCGTTTTGAGCGGATTTAATACCAGATTACTATCATGACACCATTTGTTTAGCATATTGAAGTCTTCTTGTAATAACCTTATACCTTCATTCACGTCTTTAGCTGCTACAAGCAAACAGGTATCATCAGCATATTGATACATTTTACAGTGACTAAATATATTACTCATGTTATTCATATAGGCTATAAAGTGTAAAGGTCCTAAGACCGAGCCTTGAGCCGTACCTTCAGTCACTGTCATGCTTTCGCTAAAGCTATCGCCTACTTTCACGCAGTAACTTCTATCTCTGAGGTAATTTTTACACCATTTTAACAGCGGACCACGTATACCTGTATTTTCTAATCTGTCTTCTAATTTGTTGTGATCTAATGTATCAAATGCGCGAGAAAAATCGATGAATAACGCCAATACGTGAAGTTTTTGATCTAACCATGTATTTACTTGATCCGTAAACGTTGACAGTAACACTGTAGTATTTTTACCTGGTCGAAACCCGTACTGTGTATTATTTAAAATATTATTTTTTTCATAAAAGGAATTAATTTGATTACAAATAAATTTTTCCGTAATTTTATTTAATGCAGAGGTTAATGTGATCCATTTTCTCCATAATACCTTTTGTAATGGAATCTTTCAACTCGGCTGTTTGACTTTGCATCTCAATTTTCATTTTGTCAAATAATGTTTGAAACTGACCTTCCATTATACTGTTTTGAAGTTTTATTTGCGTATGTTGGAACGTACTTCTGATTCCGTAGAAAAATTGCGGTAGAAAAAGTTTTTGATAGAAAATGGTTTTTATTGCTGGTATTATTTTGTATCTAGTGACACTAGGGATGATTTGTAAATTTGCAGATAATGTAAACAATGTAAACAATACTTGTGATTTCGGAGATTTTCACTTAACAATTTTCATATTTGCCTGGCGTTGATTGTGAAGATAACGTTTGTTGTGGTTAATCGTCCAAGTAGTAAACTTTTGCACTGGCTTTCGTGACCGATCACGCATTTTATTACCAAAATAGACAGTTTATAATCGAGAGCGTCTGTTTTAAATGTTAGCTATTTGACAACCGGCCGGAAACCCCAAAATGATATTACTAATATAATGTGTGTGTGTGTGTGTGGTCAGGGAGCGCGAGATCAACAACCTGGTGCGTCGCGCGAACTTCAACACGGACCTGTACGTGAAGGAGTTCGGGCTGACCATCTCCAACAACATGATGGAGGTGCGCGGGCGCGTGCTGCCGCCGCCCAAGCTGCAGTACGGCGGACGCGTCTCCTCACTCGGCGGACAGGTATCTCATAAGTTCTTATTAGAGCCCGCTGTAAATTGCTTGTGGAATGGATTTCTACACGAAAGAATGTTTGTATTTAAATTATTTTTATATCCTCTCTGGTAAAAAGGCGCGGCTTTGAGTTCCGTCATTTAAAATGCAATGCGGAGTGTCTTTACACTATGTTTTCTCTGACATAGGAGTTCCTATGTGAATTAAAATATAAAGCTGCTGTCCACGAAATCAGGTAATATTTTGGTGAAACAGTGAAATAACTTCAGAGCTGTATCAACGTTTATTACTATAAGAATATAAAGAGAAAGTAACAATCACTAGCGTGGGTATAAAGAAAAATAGTGAGCGGTGGAACAAAAACTATATAAGAGACATTGCAACTAATTTACATCATACACAATATTAACTTAGAAATAATATGTATATTATTTCTAAACATGCCCCCAGGCGTTGAAAGCTGGTGTTTCAACAATCATCAGGCTGCGGAAGTGGGCAGATTTTGCTGAATGCCCTTCAAATAATTCCCTTGGTGGTTTTAATGTCTGCTACTCTGACTATGCCGTCGCTCCCAGGATAAATTTTCACAATTCGCCCGAGTTGCCATTTAAGTGCTGATTATCATCTTTGACGAGAACAAGGCTGTCTAATTTGAGAGGATTTTCTAAAGCTCGCCATTTCGTTCTGATTTGAAGTTCGGAGATATATTCAATACTCCATCGCTTCCAAAAATGCTGACGAAGTTGCTCGATTCTTTGATATCGACTCAGTCTGTTAATATTTTGTTTTTAATAATTCGGTGAAGGTAGCGATATCAGTGATCGCCCGATAAGAAAGTTTCCAGGAGTCAAAGGAATCGGGTCTGCACGATCTGTAGACATATATGTTTATTTATTTATTTATTTATTTATTAAGGCTAGCCAACAATTGTTACAATTAATACATTATAATATTTTACAATAATTCATAAAATAACACCCAATTGTACAATTAATTATAGGTTAGCACCACATGCAATAATAATAATTAAAACAAAAAAATAATAATAATAAATAGTAATTATATAACAACTGACATAATAAAATAAAAATTGTAATTAAATTGAGTTAAATTAAAAATATTAGGTCCATAATTATCAATCAAATTTATAAATTAAAAAAAAAATAATAATAAATAATTAATTCTTTAAATACACATTAAATTTTCATGTACAGTGTTTTTAAATTGTATTTAATGGTTTGGAGAGAGTCTGCGAAGATGTCCATGTTGTTGCTGAGATCATTTGCGATTTTAGTTATACGACATATAGGAGAGTTAGCACCCAGTACCGTTTTACGAAGAGGGACATTAAACAGTGAAATTTTATTTCGAGGGTATCTAGTTGGAAGTCTGAAATTAATTGAACCCAACAACTCAGCGCAATCGACAGATCCATTCAAGATACCATGAAGAAAGCATATGTCCAGAATTTTGCCACGATTTCTTAAGGCGAGCATGTTGAAATGAGAGAGCTTTTCTTCGTAAGATTTCAAACGGCGTGTGACATTAGTGCTGTGGGACAAATGCCATAAAAACTTTTTTTGCACTCGCTCGATTCGCAGTAAGTGAGTTGAAAAATGTGGTCTCCAAACAATACTACAATATTCCAGTATGCTTCGGACTAGCGCATAATATAACAAAATTTTAGTACTCGGGTCTATGAAATTACGGCTGTTTCGAATCACAAACCCTAATATTTGGGAAGAGTCAATATGCGAAATAAAGCTCAGTTTCGAGTCAATAATTACTCCAAGGTCTTTTTGTTCCTGTACTTCGGTTAACGTATATTGCTCTATCGTGTAGGAGGACTGTACAATGTTATGTTTCCTAGTAAATTTTATATGTTAAAGGTTATGTTAAAGGCCGGGAAGTCAATATGGCTTCAATTTGTACAAGAACAGTATAAAGTTCCTCATATGTAAGATTACAATTACCCAGTACTCTTTGTAAATGATATTTTGTGGATTTGACGCCTGCTTTCCAAAGACCACCATAATGAGGGGAAAATGCTGGAGTAAAATGAAATTTTACACCAACATCAGCAACAGTCTCAGATAAAGTACCGCTATTACATTTCAAAAAATTTGAAATATCTATATAAATCTGCGTAAAGCTAACAAATTTAAATTCAATGTGCATCGCCTTAGTGGAAAAATATACAAAAACTGCGATGTATGCCTTAACCAGTCTAGAACCACGTTCTTAACGACTGACTATCATCATAGGGCCTGCAAAGTCTATTCCTACATTTTCAAATGGATGACTTACTGATATACGCTGAAGAGGTAATTACCCATTAGAGGTGTAATCATTTTGGGCTTAGCACGAGCACAACGCATACACTGGCGATAACACGATTTAGCCAAATTCCTACCTCCTATTGGCCAGTAGGTTTCTTTAATTGAAGTTAATAAAAGCTGTGGACCAGCGTGTAATAGTTTTTTATGCTTAGATTTAAATAATAATTTAGTAAATGAATGCTTGGCGTGTATTAAAATGGGATGCTTTTTATTAACGTAAATTATTTGACGTTCAAAAAATGAAGCTTGTAACTTCTTATTTTGATTAAAATTATTTGACTTTGACTTTGATTTGACTTTTAACGGAAAAATCACTATTTCCTAAACGTCCTCCAACACGAATGATTTTAAGATCATCTAAATAAACATTGAATTTAATTAAAGAATTTTTAGCAGGTAAGTTTTTGTGTTTAGTCAAATATTCATATTCTGGAAATGACTGTTTTTGTGAGATCACAGAAAGTATATTTCGTTTTGTTACAACAGTAAGAATATTATCACTTATATTAAAATAAAGCGTATCAGTTTTTGATTGCCAACCTAAACCTAAAATAGAATTAATATGTGCAATCTCAGCACCAATGTTTAAATTCAAAGATGTACCTGCAACTTCATCTTTGCAAAAATGTAAAATATTAGATTTCCACTTTCTAAGTGGGATTTGAGCGGAACCTAAAGCGGAAGTTACATTTTGTTGAATATAAATAAAGTTCATCAATAGTCTCTGCCCTAGTGAGAAGATCATCCATATAAAATCACGCATAATAATATTAGCTATCTTAGGATCCGTACACTCGAGACCTAATTGCTTTAAACAACGAACAGCTAAAAAAGGTGCACTCGCAGTACCATATGTCACGGTATTTAACTTATACACATCTAGAGGATCATCTTTATTTGTACGCCATAATTACTTTGCTGAAGATGTCTATTACAAGATGGACAAAGATCTGTCGATACATTTTTTCCACGTCAGCCGATAAAATATATTTATGCTGTCTAAATCGTAGAAGAATACTTAATAAGTCGTCCTGTATGATAGGACCGACCATTTGAACGTAGGACTACTCGCATTAAACACGACTCTTAATTTGGTCGTCGAGCTACTATCACGCCAAACGCCATGATGTGGAGTGAAATAAGAAAATTCATCAGGCTTTAAATCAGCTTTAGACATATGTCCTAATTTAAAATATTTAAACATAAATTCATGATACATAGTTTTAAGTAAAGGCTGATTATTAAGTCGGCGTTCAAGGGATGTAAAACACCTGTTAGCTCGCTGATATGATTCACCTAAATTATCAATATTATGTTTTAAAGGTATTTTGACGCAGAAACGACCGTCTGGAAGACGTAAAGTATTATTAACAAAACGTTCTTCGCACATTTTCTCTTCCTCATTATAATAAGAAGATTTATTATTAATCTCTTCTACGGTCCAAAACCGCGACAATTAATCTTGAATAATATTTGAGTCGATAGAATTATTATTTGACTCAATTTGTGCTACATTACATGTAACATGAGATGGTAACCGAATCGATATATGACTACCAAAAATGGGTCCTGAAACTATCCATCCAAGTTGGGTTTCAAAAAGTATCGGTTTGCCGGTACCTAATTTAATGATTTGCGATCCTAATAAATCCCAAAATAAATCAGCACCAATAAAAAAGTTACAAAATATTTCAAAGGTTAAAAGTTCATTCTTATTAAGTTTACCCTTTAATTCTTCCCATTCGCGATATGTTTTACCTTCGAGCTTTTGAGTAGCAATATGAATAAGAAATTTGAGTAGCAATATGAATAAGTGACTCAAAATCATTTCTTTCAATTAATTGACTTTCCATATCTTCTGTAATGCACTCTAATATTGTTCAAAAACATCAGTAATTTTATTAAAGCGTAATTGAAGTTCGTTTACCTTAGACTGAGATAATGATCCCTCGAAATTACTTAAATAGTTACCAAACAATGTAAGACGACCTTTAAAGCTTTCACGTTCTTTTATTAAATCTATTTCCTCTCTGTCACTCATTTTGGGAAGCGTATGTATGTATGTATGTACCTGGAAAGTTATATAATTCAAAATTTAAATTCTAAATTCAATAATTATCTCAACACAAGAACAATATTGTTATAACTAAAATATTATAATATTATGAAGAAATTTACAAAATTAACAGAAATTTCTATAAATTCTTAAAATATTTAATATAAAACATCAAACTTTCAATAACTATATAACTTACATTATATTTTATATTGTACGAGGTGTGTTCAAAAAGTAAGGTGACTGTGAAATTTGGCGGGCAACGTACTTTCGATTATCGATTTTTTTATTTTGTTATGTTGGTACACTCTTCCCGAACATCTGTACCAAGTTTCAAGTGTATAGCATTTTTTGTTTGGTTGGGAGAGGCGTAAAGGTTATAAGTGTTTTGCGTGCTCGGCGATTTCTTGCTATCGAAAAATATGGATCAAAGGATTTGCATCAAATTTTGTGTAAAAAATAAAATAAAGTGCTCCGAAACACTTAAAATGTTGACAGTGGCATACGGTGAAACTGTTCTGAGTAAAAAAAATGTTTACAAGTGGTACAAACTCTTCCAAGATGGTCGGGAAGATGCCAATGACGAGCCTCGCTCTGGACGCCCAAGCACGTCAACAACTGATGAAAACGTTCAAGCAGTGAAGAAAATTGTTCTGGAAAATCGTCGAATCACTATCAGAGAAGTTGCTGAGGATGTTGGTATATCGCTTGGCTCGTGCCATGAAATTTTTTCTAACGTTTTGGGCATGAGACGTGTGTCAGCGAAGTTTGTTCCGAAATTGCTCATCATTCATCTTTGCTGGTGAGAGATTTTTTGGCCAAAAACAACACCACAATCATGCCTCAGCCACCATATTCACCGGATTTGGCCCCATGTGACTTTTTCTTGTTCCCAAAACTAAAGAGACCTATGAAAGGACGGAGATTTGCAACGATTGAAGAGATAAAGACTGCATCGCTGGAAGAGCTCAAGGCTATACCGAAAAGTGCTTATGAGAAGTGCTTTGACGATTGGAAAAACCGTTGGCATAAGTGTATTGCATCTGAGGGGGATTACTTTGAAGGGGACAACATAAATATTGATAAATAAATAAATATTTTTTCTTAAAAATACAAAGTCACCTTACTTTTTGAACACACCTCGTATTATTATTATTATTATTTAATACTTTATTACACCAACAAAAATATAAATACACAATGAAATTAAACAAAGACAAGAAGAGAAAACAGTTTAGTGTAAAGGCGGCCTTATCACCACAAGTGATCTCTTCCAGGCAACCCCACTAAAATTTAGAACACAATACAAAAAGATATGGGTTGGTGTACAAATGATTAATATATTTACTTAGAATAATAAACTTACTTAAACTTTACAACCTAAAAATTAAATGCAAGCTTACATAAATAACTATATGAATATATAATTATAAATATATAATTATAATAAATAATTATGAAAATAACAATAAACTTACATAGACAATATATTTTAAAAATGTATACATATAACTCTTATAGGGAAAGAAAGTAGTCTTTGAGACGACGCTTAAAAATAAGTACTGTGCGAGACTCACGTATTTCCCACGGTAGACTATTCCATAGGGTTGCAGCTTTGACTGTAAAGGAGTCGCCATAGGTATGTGTGTGACTGAATGGCAGTTCTAGTTTATTGTCACTCTGCGATCTGAGGTTGAGAGAATGGTTAGTGCCGAGAAAGCAGAACCGTGATTTGAGGTATTCAGGAGTGTGAGGGTGGAAAAGAATAGTATAAAGGAGTGTAAGGATATGGAGATTACGACGGTGCTCCACTGACAGCCATTTAAGTCGAATCCTGTGCTCAGTGACATGATCATATTTTTTTAATGAGAATATGAACCTAATGGCCATATTTTGCAATCGATCCAACTTATTAAGGAGAGTTTGAGAAAGGTCACAGTAGCAGGCATCAGCGTAATCTAGAAGAGGAAGGAGAAGAGTTTGGGCAAGGATTATTTTAGTTTTTGTAGGAAGGAGCTTTTTCCATTTTCTCAAACGACAGATGACAGCAAAGAATTTCCTGCTAACCTCAGATATATGAGGGGACCAAGAAAAAGTACTGTCCATTGTGAGACCCAAGTTTTTAACAATGTTACGAAATTCCAATATAGTTCCACCAAACACTATGGGGGAGAGGGAGGACAAAGGGATTTTAGATAGTTGCTGACGACTACCAAAGAGAGCTAACTGAGATTTGAAGGCATTTACGGACAGCCCAAACGACTTACTCCACATGCTAACAGATAAAAGGTTGGCATTTAGTGTGGATATAGCGTTATGAAGATCGTCGACAGGTGCAGTTACATAAATTTGGAGGTCGTCAGCATAAAGATGATAGGGTAAGGTAAGAGAGTTGGTAATGGAATTAATAAAAATGGAAAAGAGAAGGGGAGACAGAATTCCGCCTTGGGGGACACCAGCATTGAGCTTAGAAAAGGAAGAGTATTTGTCATTGATTTTAATGCACTGCTCACGGCCATATAAGTAAGAGCGGAACCAATTGATGGCACCAGGAGAGATGTTTATAGATTTCAAGACAGCAAGAAGTATATCGTAGTCTACAGTGTTAAAAGCATTAGAGAAATCTAATAGAGCGATAATGCTTACTTGCTGCTTGTCAATTCCACATCTTACGTCATCACAGATCTTTATCAGTGCGGTGGTTGTGCTATGGCCAGAGCGGAATCCTGACTGAAAGGGACATAGGATGTGGAATTTGGAGACATATGTTGAGAGTTGGCAGTAAATTATTCTCTCCAATACTTTAGAAAGGAAAGGTAGGATAGAGATAGGACGATAATGAGAAAAAGAGGTAGGATTTGCAGTTTTAGGGATAGGGATAACATAAGCGGTTCGCCAGCGGCTAGGGAAAGTGCTAGAAGAAAGAGAAAAGTTTAGGATGTGAGTAAGAGCGGTCAGGATATGATCAGTAGCTAAGCGTATCATTTTACGGCTTATCCCATCACAACCGATAGCTTCAGATTTAACTGCCGCTATATGTTTCCTTATTTCCTTACACGACACAGTTGTAAAATTGAAACTCTCAAGATCAGGTTTAGACTTAAGTTTAAGAAAATTAAGCGTGCTGGATTTGGTAGCATGATCTAATAAGGAAACTGAACTGAAATGTGTATTTAGAGCCTCAATATCTACGTTACTACCAACCGGAGAAGATTTGCGGTCCCGGCTAATACCCATTGAATCCAAGAATTTCCATACCATTGCGCAGTGACTATTATTAACGGAGTTATGGATGTAATTGCGTTGAGCTGTGCGGCAGAGTCTGTTGCATTTATTGCGTAACATTTTATATATATTGTGCAACTCGTATATATATTGTGCAACTTTAATATTGTTAATTATTTTGAATTAATATCCAAATAAGCAAATAACACTTTTTATTGAAAGTTACTTACTTTGACATACAATAATCAAAACTGAATCTATAATAATTAAAATCTTTTAATCTTTTTACTTCTAAATTATAAATCTAATTAAATAGAAGAACAATCAGAGGAAAGGAACTAAACATAGACAAGCTATACATAATATAAGCTTGTATCTTAATATTGTTTTATATAAACTAAATATTTAGTTAAATATACAAGCAAATCAATAGTTATTATTATATTTAATATTGTAATTGTATTATATACTGGGAAGAAACCAATTATGACCTGAATAAGAGTACTGGGTGGAACTTAATTACTATCCGGCCGATGGACCATGTCCACGAAATCAGATAGTATTTTGGTGAAAAAGTGAAATAACTTCAGGGCTGTATCAACGATTATTACTATAAGAATATAAAGAGAAAGTAACAACCACTAGCGTGGGTATATAGAAAAAATAGTGAGCGGTGGAACAAAAACTATATAAGAGACATTGCAACTAATTTACATCATACCCAATATTAACTTAGAAATAATATGTATATTATTTCTAAAGTGTGAAAAAAAGTGACATAGGTGTGAAAGTAGGTGACTCAAAGATTAATTGCCTACTTGTACGCAGATAATTCAGTGCTCATTGCATCATCAGAATGCGAGCTACAGGCATTAGTCACCAATTTGAAAGATGGTTGTGAAAGTAATGGTCTTAGCCTGAATGCGAGGAAAACTAAGATTCTGGTGTTTGAAAGAGATGAGAAAGAACAGAATGTAAGATAACTATAGATAAAAAGATATTAGAACAAGTGAATGACGTAGTATACCTGGGAAGTATGTTTAGCAGAGATGGAAGATACGATATGGATGTGGAAAGGCGTATTGCTGCCGGTAACAGGATTAACGGTGCGCTATCTGCATTATGGGACGGCGGAACGTCAGCGTAGCTGCACGTATGGCTGTACACAATGCAGTGCTGGTACCGACGCTGTTATACGGCAGTGAAACGTGGGTTTGTCAAAAGAAGAACGAAAGAAAGATGAAGGCTGTTCTAGTTTGGCTGATCGAATCCGCAACGAAGAGATACTTAGAAAGACAGGTATAAGCGAGGATGTTATAGTAAGAATGAAGAAGAACGTACTCAGGTGGTTTGGGCACGTCGAGAGGATGAGTGATGAAAGAATGGTGAGAAAGATATATGAAGCAAAGGTGAGCGGTAAGAGAGGCAGGGGGAGACCTCGGTTGACCTTCGACAATACAGTATCAATGATACTGGAGGAAGGTCACGTAAAAAGCATGAAGACTCTCCGGAGGGCATGCATGAAGAGGTTAATGACTGTGGACGAGGCGAAAGAGGTATGCAGGGACCGTAGCGTTTGGCGCTCCGTTCTCTCTGACTACCCCGCTAGGGATAAGCGTGAAGTTAAGTAAGTAAGTATTATTTCTAAACAGCTGCTTATTAGATCTTCCAGTTATTTGGGAAAAGTTAAACTATTTATTTGTACAAGACAGAAATAAATTGATAAACAAATATGGATACTTTTCAAGTTAAAGTTTTCGTTCCTTCTAGACCTGTTAATTTATGTGTTAAAGTTACTAGCATTATTATTTATCTCGCATTACTCATATGACCAAGAAAACAGCACTAAAGGGAAGTGGCCTGGCTTAGTTTTCTCCCCTCTTTTCTTTTGCCTTGTCGTCTGTCGTCGACCTTTTCATACATCTTCGTAGATAATCCTTATACCTTTTACATGACCTTCCTCCAGTATCAGCGATACAGTGTTCTCAAAGTAACATATGATGTAATTATGTATTCGTTTGACAGCAAGCGTTGCCGAACCAGGGCGTGTGGGACATGCGCGGCAAGCAGTTCTTCATGGGGGTGGAGATACGCGTGTGGGCCATCGCATGCTTCGCGCCGCAGAGGACCGTACGAGAAGATGCTCTTAAGTAAGAGAATCTTTTATATTTTTTTATATTAATATAATATTCCTACTAATGTTATAAACGTTAATATAAGTTTGTTTGTTACATTTTCGCGTTAAGACTACTTAACCGAATATTATGAAACTTTGTAGATATATTCTTAAATGTACAGTGGGTAAAAAAAGTATTTGCACACCTAATTTATTTCATATTACACCTAGAATAAAACAGAATTATTTCACTTGATTAATACATATAATAGCTTAATCTATATATATTTCGAATCGGTTAACGAAAATGCTTAGAAAATAAAAATGAAAAAATGAGACGGCAAAGACATATATTTTAAAGTCAAATAAGTATTTGCACGCAAACCATTCCCGCCTATTTGTGATTTCTTGATTGTGATACCCGCCCCATAGGGTGACTTTAGGTAAAATATTTACGTTGTTCGTACACACATAGAGACCGGCTAACGTATCCTAACATTGAGAATATAGTTTAGTGTACAGCCTAATTCTTGGAGAAACTAAGCCGAAAAAGTTTGAATTATCGTTATCGACACGTGAAAAAATTATTTCACTCCGAAATAAAGGTCGAAGTTATCGTCAAATCGGAGCAGATTTACAGTTAAACTACTCAACAGTGCTATATGTTATAAAAAAGCGAGAAGAAACGGGTAGTGTTGAAAATAAAATAAAGTCCGGTCGTCCGAAGAAGCTCACTGCAAGAGATAGGCGGCAAATTGAGAAAACTGCAAGAAACAAACCGTTTACAAGTGCTCAAAGTTTAGCAAAAGACATTGCTTTGAGTTCGGGTAAGGTTGTCTGTGCCCAAACGGTAAGAAACGTGCTGCATAATGTTGGTCTTCACGGCAGAACAATACGGAAAAAACTTTTATAAGTGAGGCCAATAGAGTAAAAAGGCTGACATTTGCAAAAGAATATATAAAAAGGCCAATAGAATTTTGGAAAAATGTTATATTTTCTGATGAAAGTAAATTAACCTTTTTGGATCGGAAGGAAATAAATTTGTGTGGCGCAAACCAAATACCGAGGTGCAGACGAAACATGTGCAAGGTATAGTCAAACACGGCGGTGGCAATGTTAAAGTTTGGGGCTGCATGGTAGCAAGAGTAGTCAGAAACTTGGCTTTCATCGAAGGTAAAATGAAAGCAGTGGATTATGTTAAGGTGTTGCGCGATAATTTGTCCAGCAGCGCATCAAAATTAGACAAAAATGTGACATACCACTTTTAGCAGGACAATGATCCAAAACATACAGCGATAATAACTAGGGAATGGGAATGGTTGCTATACAATGTCAAGAAAATGCTCAGAACTCCGCTGCAATCGCCAGACATTAACCCTATCGAAAATTTGTGGCATCTACTGGATTTAGATTTGCGAAAAATGAAAATATCTAATAGAAATGATTTGAAACATGCTTTGTGGGAAAAGTGGGCTCAAATCCCGATTCAGACAACGTCCAAATTAGTGGAATTGATGCTATCATTGATGCTAATGGAATGTACACAAAATATTAATCAACTTTTCTTTCATTCACTATTGAAGTATTAACAAAATACGTACAAAAAAAATTGATATGCAAATATTTATTTGACTTTAAAATATGTGTTTTTATCTTCTATTTTTTTCGCTTTTATTTTATAAGGATTTTTGTTATCTAATTTAAAATATATATAGATTAAGCTATTAAATATAATTAACTGAAATAATTCTGTTTTTTTTTTCTAGGTGTAATATGAAATAAATTAAGTGTTTAAATACTTTTTTTACCCACTGTATATAAAAGTACTTATATATAAAAATAATCAGGCATGATTGTTTATCAAAAACTTGAAAATTTAGCTACTTCAAAGCTTTCAAATTGATGCACTATATTACACTATAATATGAAGTATGGGTTGTCGTTGACCATGCGACCGTAGCCGCTGGCAACATCCATTATAAAATATAATACTTTTGGACGTTGAAAAGTTTATAGAAGTTTTTATTTTAATTAAATTTATTAAATTATCATTTTTTCACATATAATGCTATGTAATAATAGTGTACTACAAGATAATAAAAAGTATTATTTTCCTTAAGTTTAATGAGCTTAATTTTCCCGTTTCTAAATTTGATTGTATTGCTATTTTAAATTTGTTTTTTGTTATTTAGGAATTTTACCCAGCAACTACAAAAGATTTCAAACGACGCGGGCATGCCCATCATAGGGCAGCCATGCTTCTGCAAGTATGCAACGGGACCGGACCAAGTGGAGCCCATGTTTAAATACCTCAAGTCCACATTTGTGCAGCTACAGCTTGTGGTTGTTGTTCTTCCTGGCAAAACACCCGTTTATGGTAAAATATTTAATAATATTCTATTAGATGCTAGTGGAATATTTTATTTTGTAATTTATGTTTAAAGCATTTTTATAATTTATATGATGTAGGACTGTTTAGAGAATAAACACGATACTTGTTTTTACGCTACGGACATATTTCCTCCGTGTCTTTTTTACTATTTTTTATTTTATTCATTTTTGCGTTTTATTTCTGATTAGTGTTTATTTAATTTTACAGCTGAAGTAAAAAGAGTCGGTGATACTGTGCTCGGTATGGCGACGCAATGTGTGCAAGCTAAGAACGTGAACAAAACCTCACCACAGACGTTAAGCAATCTCTGCCTTAAGATCAACGTCAAGCTTGGCGGCATTAATTCTATACTGGTGCCGTCTTTACGTCCCAAGGTATGAATTATATTATATATTATTATTTATAATTTTATTGCAAATATAAATTTAATATAGAAAAAATAAAGATGAATGTCCTATAATCGTTTTGTCAATATCTTATTTAACAACACTTGTTCGTTATTTACAAATTGCTTTATTTATTTAATTGCATTATATAATTATTTGTATTCAAATAATACTTTATCTTGATTGGAAATAATTTGATAGTTTTTTTTTTCATTTATTTGGGACGTCAAACATTTGAACAAAAGAACTTGTGTCTATGTTACATCAACTTTTTCTAATTAAGTTTATGTTCAAACAGCACCGACACCCAATGATATAATAACAAAATTTATCAAATATCCGTGAACAACAGAGGGTTGCTGATTCTCTACTTACAATTATAGTAAGAAATTACAAGCTTCATTTTTTGAACGTCAAATAATTTACCATCGGTTCACTAAATTTAATGCCTCAGACCTGAGAAGAACTGACGCAACAAACTCAGCGGGACTATTTTTGTTTTTTTTCCTCAGTCCTACTTTACAATTATTTATTAAGTGACAATGATACCTTTGAAATAGACTGGAGCGAGCATGTCATTTCCAAGGCGTGTTATCATTTATAAAATCAATAATTAAGTAATAACCTTTAACACATTTGGAACTTAAAATTGTAGAATTATCAGAAAATAGTATTAGAAAGGACCAGTGGGTTCGCCGTTCTAACATTCAAATTAACGGGGTTCCATACAAAAAGGGAGAAAACTTGATTCAGATAATTAAAACTTTGGCTTCTAAAAGCGGCTTTCCTATTAATGTGGATACGGATTTGGACTTTGTGACCAGAGTGGCAGTTGAATGATACCGAAAAAATGATACCGCTGACAGTAAAACCCGCCCAATTATTTTGAAAATGCAGGCGCGTTATAAGAAAGATGA
>JAKGSA010002365.1:0-19333 GCA_033558755.1 Philaethria dido
AACTATTATCGCGATGGGTTCGATTCTCATTCAGGGGATTGATTTTCAAATTGATTTAAGTTTCATTGGTAAAGCAAAACTTTGCGTTGATATTTGCCATTCAAAACGCAATGACTCGAATTCAGTTGGAGAGGAGTGTCTTAACACTACGCTTCCTCTGCCTACTCCACTGTAAGGATAAAGCATGAAGCTATGTTCAATTATTTCTATGAGACAGGTATAGAGAACCCTAGTGTTAAGGCACTCCGTACTTAAATACTTGAAGACACAAACACTTTTTTCCCTCTATACTTTTATATAACTGATCTCGACATGCCCTCTAGAAAAAAAACAACTATTAATAAAAAAACAACAAATTTCATTTCATTTATACTATTAGGTATTTTAAAGAAAAGAGTAACAACTGTAAAAAAAATACTCTAATCAAACATGTAGACGCCAAGAACCACAGAACATACGATTTCTTAAAAACGTGTTTTTTGAGCTTATTTTTGTCCAAAATGTCCAGAAAGTACAAAAATATCTTTTCCTAATTACTCCTTGTGAAGAGTGAAAAGTAATTTCTGTTTTAGAAACATTGTGTGGTGAATGGCCGTACCCAATGCTTTTCTTCGTGTAATCAGACCGGGGAAACAAAATTGGGAACTTTTTGCCTCAGCTTCATGCTTTTCTTCGCACAGTAAGATGATCAAAGAGAAAACAATGTAAAAACACTCCGTTCTCCACTTTCACCAAAATTGACACATTAGGTATTGACTTATGAAACTTAACGTAGAGTTTTATCAGTGTGTATAAATAAAAATAATTTAAAAATAATATTCCCCTGCGTGGAGATTGAACTCACAACCAATCGTATTACAGTCAGGCGCTGTGCCACTGAGTCACTATGGCCTTTTATGAAATTTTGCTTGTCATATATAAATATTTCTTCAAACGACGTTTAGTACAGAACAGTACAGGTACAGTTAGAGTCTTAACTGCACTGCACTTACAGTTGCGTGGGATAGCTTATTTTTGAATTAAATTAAATTACTATATAGAAATTAGAATTTTTATTGTGGTTTTACAAATTAGGCTAGTTAATTAGGTGGTAGAAACAGATATGTATAATTATATTGAAAATTCTCAATTCTATTAAATCCTACTAATATTAGACGTTTGTTACTCTTTCAAGAAAAACCTAATGAACGAATTTAAATGAAACTTTACAGTGATTTAACTACAATATCACATAGGCTACAATTTGTATAGATTTCGTGTAACTTGGACATAATATAACATTAAATATCTAGTAAAATATTACTTATGCTTTAAATAGGGGACAATTTCTTTAATTATATCGCTGCAAACATGCCAGTTAAGGATAAAATTAAGTTTATACAAAAAAATAGAAAAAAAAGTAGTATAACTTACATACTTAAATAGCTTCACGCTGTATCCCGCATATAGCAGGATACGCAGAGGGAACCTGAAAACCTAGTGTCAAGACACTTCGTTCCCCACTTTCCGCCGAATTGAGGCATTGCGTGCTGAGTGGCGGAAGTCAACGCCGCGCTTTGCCTTTTTACCAAACACAGGAAACGAAAAATTCCATTTCCTGGAGTGAGAATCGAACCCACAACCTGTCGCGTTTACAGTCGCACGCTTATGCCTCTGCGCCACAACAGGTGCTAACTTAACGTATTACATATAAAAACTAGGTAAATATTTACATTAAAATAATATCTAATTTAGATTTTAACTCTAAAAGATTGTACTCTGAGATTAAAAATGAAAGAATAAAATAATTAAATAAAATCGCCTCATAGATATAAATACAACTAGAAATACTCAAGTATTAAGTAAGCATCTGTTTGTGTACACAACTGATACTATTTATGTTATGTAAACATTTAACTATATTAAAAATAAGAAACATATTCATCTTAGGCACACTTTCACTATCGTTATAAAAATATATTGTTTTTTTTTTTTAAATGTGAAGGAAACACTATAAACCTTCAAAAAAAGCAAAAAAAAATTACAAGTCTTAAATATGCCGTACTTAAAGTTTATATGAAGAAGAGGTATACAATTAATATTTTTCATATTTAATGCGTTAGAAATATATTAAATTAAAAAATAAATATTACACACACTACCATACCATGTCATTAACATACACTTGTATGAAGTGACGTACACGTTGCCATGGCAACACGTTATTTACGTGTCAACGGTTTCACTGCTACATGTAGCTAAATGCAAAATCGTTTTAATCAGAGCTAAAATAAAATAGTCCAAAGTGTATTTCCAAATATTTAAATTTACGCAATCAATTAGGTTAAAATAATTACATTTAATGTATAAAGATCGCGAAATCCAAAGATCTCATTCACAGACTGATTTCTTCCTAGAAAGTTCAGATTTCAATTTATGATCTAACGTCTATCTTTATCTTAGAGTAAGACCAGAAGTCAAACCAAACTGAAAGTTTTAAATTCAGTAGATCTATATCTTAATGCTTTTAATTTAATAGATATTTTTTAAAATCACGCAATTACAAATGCACAATTAGTAGAGTAGTTACAGAACCTAGTCGACTCAAAGCTCCTCTCGAAATCAAGTGGCAAGTGGCGGAACTCAACGCCGCACTGATTGTTTCCAGATCGGAGAAATGAAAATTAATGTAATATAATCACGCCAGTTGTGGCGCAGAGACCCAAGCCTGCGACTGTAAACGCGACAGATTGTGGGTTCGATTCCCACTCCAGGAAATGCAGATTTTGAATAATATTTAGTATTTTCATTTCCTAGGTCTGGTGACAAGGCAAAGCGCGGCGTTGAGTTCCGCCACTCAGCACGCAATACCTCAATCCGGCGGAAAGTGGGGAACGGAATTTTTGAAAGAGAACGGAGTGTCTAAACACTAGGTTCTTAGGTTCCCTCTGCCTATCCTGTTATATGCGGGATACAGCGTGAAGCTAAAAAAAAAATATCATTCACTAGGAGAATGATATTTTTTTTTTAGCTTCACGCTGTATCCTTCCTTCAAAATCGAACTCATAAGCACCGCGCTTAATCAAACACTTTCCCACTACACTACAATATCCTCAATGGCTTATAGTCGTTATCACTTGTAAATAAATCTATATATAACTCGAGATATGAATTCAATTGAATATTTATTTATTATAGCCACGCAGTGCATTGATAACGAAACAAAAACGCTTCCTTAACATGTCTAATGTTTTAAAATATGAATAAAATCTAACTTAACAAATTGAGGCCATCATGGCACAGTGAAACTATGATTGTAAATGAGAGTTATTGTGGATTCGATTCCCACTCGGATAAATCAATATATTTAAATTATCTTCGTATAGGTATTATAGTTCTTTATAACAGGGTAAGGCGCTTTTTTTATAACAGGGTAGTCTACCTGACACACAGGGTAGGGTAGACTACCCTGTTATCAAAAAGCGTGAACCTTATCAATATTTTATTAAAATTTTAATTAATAAAATGAACAAAAAGTATACTTTCATCCTCTAGGTAGAACATTTGGCCTTCATTCCAACCAAATAAACATTCCCCCAAGTGGGAATCGAACCCGTAACTATCATGTCAGTTATGTTATCGGTGGCGTCATCAATCAAACTCAATCGTAAATATGTCAGTTCGTCGTTTCCTTTAATTACTTAAATAATTACAGTTGACTTATTAGGCAGTCGATTAATAATAGCTATCATTAACCTCGAGTTACGTTCTGTTACAGACAACATTAAATTGTTCCTAATTTTAATCAAGCAGTTTTTCATTTATACACAAAATGTCAGTATTGTCAGTCAAATGGTTTGTTACACAGCTGTAATTTTGTAAATAAGTCAATAAATCGATAAATAAGATTATAACTAGAAAAGAAAATCGACTTCTAGTAATATTAAAATTATTACTAATAACTCGAAAATTATTCATCAGATCTTAACTATATTTAAATGGGACCACATCAGAACTGTTGTTTAGTTTTAAATTGATAACCATTTCCTTTTTTAAAATCGGTTAAAAAAGCACTCTTTACCAGGAAAACATTTTTAGGTTTGAGTTTCATCTGTAAATTACGTGTTTAGTCGCTTCATACTTTATCCCGCATAGAAGTCAAAAGCCCAGAAGAAGAGATCTCAGTGTCAAGAACCTCCACTCTCTACTTTCCACTTTCCGCGCAAATTCAACACTATAGGTGTTAAGTGATAGAACGCAAAGCCGCGCTGTGTCTTAACAGAGCCGAAATATAAAAATAATTTAAATACTCACTCAACTGGGAATCGAACCCACAACCAATCGCATTTACAGTCCTTCCCACTGCGCCACGTTGGTCATAGTAGCAATATAAATAAAAAAAACTGACCACGTGTCAATGAATACCGTATATAGAATAGCGTGCGACGATAGCACTAATCAAGTTGAAGCTAGAAGTCATGAATAGTGTATCGATTTATTAGTTGCCTATGCGCCCTATTTTGTTTCTAATAAATTTAATTTCAGTATAAAATGCATTGGAAAAATATATTGAAGATTTCCTTAGATACTTTAATTATGAGTGACATGACATTGCGTATTATGTAGAGGCCTGTTCTGGCGCAGAGGCACGAACGTGCGAATTAAAACGCAACAGGTTGTGGATTCGATTCCTGCGCCAGGAACTAAAGTTATGATATAATATTGTTATATTTAGTATTTGTATTTCCTCGCTCTGGTAACAAGGCAAAGCGCGGCGTTGAGTTCCGCCAATCAGCAACACCGCGCTTTATGCATAAGATGCATAGTAAAAATATATCTACTTAAAGACTCCACTTCATATATAACTCTTATAACAATGAAATAGGCAAGTATTCAGATTGTTTTTACCATATGTACATTTTTTTTTAACTTCACGCTGTAACCCGCATATAGCAGGGTAGGCAGAGGGAACCAGAGAACCTAGTTTTAAGACACTCCATTCCCTTTCAACAATTTCGTTCATAGTTAATAAAGAATTTTACAAGTGGTGCTCTAACCCTTTGTTCGTAATACATACACATATCGTCATTTACCTAAAACACTTTCATATGAATCCTACTAATATTATAAATTCGTAAGTTTCTGAGGATAGATGGATGTTTGTTATTTTATTCCGCAAAAACTATTGAACGGATCTAAATTAAACTTTACAGAAATATATCTTATATTATAACGAATGTCGTGGCGCAGAGGCACAAGCGTGCGACTGTAAACGCAACAGGTTGTGGGTTCGCTTCCCACTCCAGGAAATGGATTTTTTCATTTTCATGCCTCAATTCGGCGGAAAATGGGGAACGGAGTGTTTTGTTCCCTCTGCCTACCCTGCTATATGCGGGATACAGCATGAATCTATGTATGTATGTAAAAATATACCTTAGACATATATGAAAACAAAACATATCCTACACTTCATAAAGATTTTGTGTAATTTGCCCATAACATTACAATAAGTATCTATTCAACATTTAAATTCATATGTAAATATTTCTTAATATATTAACACACAAATATTAAATTTAAAATGAACAAAACGAACGTCACAGTTAGTATTTGATAGATAAATAACATATGGACGTTATTACGAGACAGCAAGTGGCAACTCACAACCTTCTTCACTTGCAATTTACAGGTTTCAATCAATACTTATATAGAAAACATTGATATAAATTATAAAAATACAAAAATTTTATATACGACTTAACTACGCGGCGTTGAGTTCCGTAGCTCAACATAAAGTGTCTTAACACTCGTTTACCTTGCTCTACATTTCTGTGGTAAAATTAAAGCGACGCTGTGCAAGCATTTATTGTATAATATTTATATCGAGCAAACTTTTTGTACCTAGATGAACGAAGTTTGCATAGATGAGTATAATATAACCCACAATTTTTTTCTTGTCGTCTCACGTAACGCAGAGGCACAGGCAGAGACTGTAAGCGCGACAGATTGTGGGTTCGATTCCCACTCCAGGAAATGGAATTTTTCATTTCCTGGGTTTGGTAACAAGGCAAAGCGCGGCGTTGAGTTCCGCCCCTCAGCACGCAATGCCTCAATCTGGCGGGAAGTGGGGAACGGATTTTTTGAAAGAGAACGAAGTGTCTTAACACTAGGTTCTCAGATTCCCTCTGCCTACTCTGCTATATGCAGGATACAGCGTGAAGTTAAAAAAAAATAATATATATTTATTACTTAATCTTTGCATATCTCTTATTTAAGCACAGGACGGTATTCATGCCATCCGAAAAACTTAGATCACTACCGCGGGAAAATATAAGAGAAGTAAAAACATGTAAACAAAACCACATAAGTATACACAGAATCCAGTGACGAGTCACTCCGATCTATTCTCTTTGTTTGTTATCCCTATACTCTATCTCTTTATATTATTAAAACCTACAATCACTTCAATCAATATCTGCCATACGACATGACAACGTTTAACTAAAAAGAGCTTTTTAATTTTATTATACTATTAAGTCAAAATATCAAGTAAGCTACAAAACGTTTGACCTTCCCTTACACGTGTAAAACTAAATAAGCTGCACACGTGCACGCTGTACAGTGTATTGCTTTCACAAGAAAGACGATGAAAGGGTGGGATATTTAAAATTTAATGAAATATTCATATTAATTAAAATCGGCTTATATTGTAAATTGGCTAGGGTAGATTACAGGTTCACGCTTTATTCAATATAGAAAGGTAGTCGGAGAGAAGGTAGAAGAGTTCGTTTGCCGCTTTCCGCCCAAATATGAAATAATATGTGATTGGCGCAACTTAACGCCGCGCTTTGTCTTACCAGAGCGGAGACACGAAAATAATTTAAATAATATCATCCCTCCGAGTGGATATGGAAGCCACAATCGCGTTTACATTCAGATACTGTCCCACTGCGATACGATATTCTCATCTCTTTAATTTTATCTTATATTTTAACTAAAATTGAAGAGAAGACCAATTATTACAACACACAGAATAAGCAACAGAGTCTTTTATACGTATAATCTTCTGCCGAGAATGGAATGTAGAGAACAAAGTGTTTTGACAAAAGCTTCCCTTTATGAGAGAAAATCATATAAGGCTAATAAAATAAAATAGCATAAAGCTAAAAAAAACGAATTCAGAACAAAAAAATTAGTAATATAAAAATAATAACGGGTTGCACGTCAGAAGTGCTGGCAGAAGTGAAAATTTTATCATGGTAGAGTAAGAAACGTACAGATGGGAAATGCAGACGCAACAAAAAGTCAAAAGAAAATACTCATCGAGAAGATGTATCAATTGGATTGAAACGATTACGTGAAAACCCTTTGCAAACCATCACTAAAACACTTCTTGATTTATTTCTAAGAATTTGTCATTCAAAGTCGAAGTTTACATGCGCTCCTTCCGCCTTACGAATTTTCGATCTGTAGGGCAAGCACCAAAACTAGCGACAAAGTATTCGTAAGCATTTTGTATGGGAAAACTTTAGTTCCTCTTACGCACGGTAGTGGCGCTTTACAATTCCCATACAAATTCTTTCGATAACGATACGAATACTTTGTCGCAAGTTCTCGTGCTTGCTCTACAGGTCAAGTGTCCTGGCGGGGCGAGTTTAACATTTTTTTTACGCATCACCAACAGTGCAGAGCGCCGTTAAAGAAGTTTTCACTTCAAAATCTCAATTTTATCGACTATTGCATATTCAATAAACACAGAGTGATGGCTGTCTCGCGCTGTACGAGAGCGGGCGAACCAAATTAGGTTAGATTAACTGGCGAGGCGTTAACCACCAACGCTTAATATTTGCGACTATAATCGTATATCGGACTATCTGTGTGAAAATTACGTATCAAATAATAGATTTTGCTGGAAAACGAATTATTATTGACTAAAATGAGAAAGAATGCATGCCAAGTAAAGAACTACTATTTTTTTAACCGATGATTCCAAGGGTTATCACAATTCGACGTGGCTTCTTATTCCATTAAACATTTAGTGCTTAACTTTGCAGGCAAAACTAATCGCAGGTTGATTCAATTTTTTATATGGATAGCCAAAGTGCTATGGCTCATTTAAATTCTGAAGCTAAGTTTTTGTTATTCGTAATAATGCTAGTATTTAATGCTGCTGCTTAATGCATTTATCTGCTATCCATAACAAAAGCTTTATTTTCTTCGTTGGTTGAGATAACAATTATTAATTTAAAAGTATTGATGATATATAAAATATGTTATATATATATAAAAAAGGCATAAGGGCATATATATATACATGTTATGCAGCAGTATATATATATATGTATGTATATATCTATTAACAGTAAGACAAAATTGCTTCTCGTTTGTGTTTTTTGACAATATGCACACGTGTCCGGATACGATGACAATACAATATTTACATAAAATGGGCCGGGATGGCCTAGCCAAGATGACCAGGATAATAAGAACGCGTGTTAAAACGTGTTTCTTTTTTAAAATACTTTGATTTCAAGATAAAAATCAATAGCTCGCTTCATTCCAACATCGCCAATTTAATTTGACACTTGACATTTAATATTTTTATTCACATCAGACCAAATTGGCAAGTATCATCTCGAAGTCATGGGTTCGATGTTCACTCAAGACAAATGTAACTAACTATTTCAGAATTTATTAAAAATTTTATGAGTATTAATAAAAAAGTGAGAGTCACTTTTTGTGTAAGGGAATAGTTTTATATATATTCGAGACAATATCGTGGCGCAGAGGTACAACCGTGCGACTGTAAGACTCGGGGAAATGAAGATATTAAATAATATTTTCATTTTCTCGCTCTGGTAGCAAAGCAAAACGTGCGGCGTTGAGTTCCGCCAACTCTGCTATACCTGCTATGTACAGTATGTGCGGTATCATAAGGATTTACATGAGAATCTATATATTAACACAAATGAAGCAAAATATTTGTACCCCTTTTTACGAAAATTAAGCGGACTGAGGAGCATGGAACTTGGTACACCTATATTGTATATAACGAAGGAGTGCAAAATGATAGTATTTTTTTTTTAAAAATAGATAAAAAATATATAAAATTACGACATATGCGTTACACACATGTTTATATAAAGTGACATATACATACGTTGTTAGGACGCGTTATTAACGCGTCAACGGGCACACTAGTATAAATAAATCTGTCAAACGCCACACGTAACTCGCAACACTATAATACAACACCTGGTGCAGTAGCGAAAAACATTTTTCGTCTAGCATATTTACAAATATATTAAATTACTTAGGAAGTCTATAATTTTAAAGCCATAGTCGAATTCAATCAAATTTTACGTTCAAGTACATGTTTGTGTATAAACGTTTAGAGTATTTCCTATTCCTAGTATAATAAATACTAGAAATTAATTATCATCAATAATTTGTTAACAAAATATTTATAAATTCTAGATAAAATGACGCAATGCTTCAATTTGATGGAAAGTGGGGAATGGAAATCTTAAAAGAACGGAGTGTCTTAACACTAGGTTCCCAAGTTCCCATGCCTGCTATGTTAGATATAAAAAAAAATAAAATGAGATAAAGCTGCATTTAATTCGACTTTTGTAATAATTATTATCCTCAATTATAATTAATTGGATGAAGCGAAAGAGGAATGCAGGGACCGGAGTGTTTGGTGCTCCGTTCTCTCTGACTACCCCGCTAGGGATAAAGCGTGAAGCTAAGTACGTAAGTATAATCATCAATGAAATCAGTTTTTGAGGAAGCTACTATCAGCTTAAAAAAAGGTTCCGATGAAAAGCTGCGTAGAGAAACAATTGCTTTTTTTACTTTTGTAAACGTTAGATAAAGTAAATAAGGAAAATCAAGTATTAATTGTAGAATAAAGAAAGGAAAAGTGTATATAGAGAAAGAGAGAGAGAGAGACTAAAGAACAAACAAGTGTATAAAAATCTATGTATCTTGTTGTAACAGCTATAATAGTTATAGACACATATGCTATGAGTCTACATAAGTCTTAGAAAGCAAAACATGTTCATAATCAATAAACGCCTGTCGTGGCGCAGAGACACAAGCATGCGACTGTAAACGCGACAGGTTGTGGGTTCGATTCCCACTCCAAGAAATGGAATTTTTCATTTCCTGGGTTTGGTAACAAGGCAAAGCGCGGCGCTGAGTTCCACCACTCAGCACGCAATGCCTCAATTCGACGGAAAGTGGGGGACAGAGTGTCTTAACACTAGGTTCCCTCTGCCTACCCTGCTATATGCGGGATACAACGTGAAGCTATGTATGTATGAATGTATGTATCAATGAAGCAAATCATAAAACTTGGGTCTTGTTATGTCATACGCTGCTATTTAATATGGGAGGATACGTATTTACTTTGAACTGAAAACGGTAAATGTAAAATATTCTGTTTACGACAAGGGTTGTTTTCAAATTGCCAGACAACTTTATTATATGAGTAAATACTTCTTATAAAGTACTGGAGTATTTCTTTTTAATTTGCCTTTTTTGTATCTATTCTAAGTAGACTCTGAACAAATTTTAAACTAGATATTTATTTTGAGACACTCCGTTCCCCACTTTCTGCCGAATGGGGAACGGAGTGTCTTAACACTAGGTTCTCAGGTTCCCTCTGCCTATCTTACTATATGCGGGATACAGCGTGAAGTTAATAAAATATATTATTATAATTTTAGTTATTACATAAACTTTCATATTTATAATATGTATAAACACAGTATCCTCCTTTGCGTCGCGCAGTTGAGTAATAGAGTAGCTTCACGCTTTATCTAGTGTCAAAACACTCCGTGCCACGCTCTTCGCCTGAATTCGAGGTATTGCGTATTAAGTGGCGGAGTTCAACGCCGCGATTCATCTTACTAGAGCGAAGAAAATAAATTAAATATAATCCTTTATAATAATTAAGCAGAATAAATAAGAATATGTACGAACCAGTATAAAACCAAGACCTCACCAAAATACATAACAAAGCTATCTACCTTTATTTAATTACAAAAATCCGATTTTAATGAACAACCGGTGTACTCCCTCACAGCACGTGCAAATATACCTGAATACAATGTAAAATGATACCTTAGTTAGGTAGCAACCCTAGTCTAGTCCTCTAATGAGCCCTATACACAAAATTATCTGAGGATTAATATTCAACAATGTGCCTACAAAAGCCATCAAAAGGGTATTACTATAGGGATTGTTGATATACGTAGACGCGTGACTAAGCGCCATGGTTGCGGGTTCGACCTCCGCTCGAGGAAATAAATATTATTTCTCGAATCGATAACACAGTGTTTTATCCTGCAGCCCCACAAGATGAAATGTCAAAATGGGGTGGAAATTCAAGAAAGGAGTGTCTTAACACTTTCTTTTCGATGCGTACGTTGTATTTCGACGATGCGTTGCAAGTCTCAAAAAGACTGAATACATATTATTGTTAATATAAATTATATAGTATTATATTCTAATTCATATGACCTTACGATTGCTTAAATAACTTTCTTTAATTGCCATTTTAAGGACAAGCAACATGTGACTACGTGAAAATAAAAAAATGAATATGTTTACTGCACATGAAATGTACATTAATTAAATATATTTTATATAATTTCGTTCACAAAGGTGGACTTATCCAGAAAAGATCTCTTCCAGTCAACCTAAGCCTAAGCCTAATAAAAAGACAAGATCAAGAGCACCCGTAAAGTAAGGTTGACAAAGAGAAACCAGTGTTAAGACACTCCGTTCTCCATTTTTCGCCTGAATTCAATTATCGCCCGTTGAATGGTGGAACTAATGTCACGTTTTGGCTTACCAGAGCGGGAAAATGAAAGTAATTTAAATATAATCAAGACCCCGATAGGGAACCGAACCAGTCAGACACTGTTCCATTGCGCCACGATGGTTAATAAAAAGAATATATGTTTCTACTATTAGTGTAGTGCCCGGGGCATTTTACCTGGGATCTCTCAGGGAGAAGATAAATTTGAATGATTTTTATGGGAATGTGTTAAGAATAACAGAAATAACAATCTCTACTTATTTAAAAATTGTACATTTGATTTTATAATAAAAAAAAATATTATGATTGCGGTACAATTATATACTCTAACACAAGTTACGCTATAGAATTTTAAAACAAGACAAATCTATTACCAAAATAACTATTTTTTTAATAAATAATTAAAAAATAGAATTAAAAAATAAAAGAATTTATAAAATATTTCTTTACGTATATTTAAAAAATTAAAAAAAATTACTATATCATAAAAGTTAAATAACATATATAAATGCTTTTAACCTCTGCGCTTGATGATTTGATGAGTTTTATTATAGTGTTAGCTGTTGCGCGCTGAGATTGATAGAATTATTGAAAAAATCCTACGTCAACTAAAAATTTTAATTTTGTTTCATCGTTGCAAGTAAGTGTTGGTGGGTGAAGCGGGCAAGAGACGGAGCCCCCAGAGCCCCTAGAAGTAACAAATACGTAATTTATAAGTATTTGTAATATCTAACAAAAAATCTATTTTTTTTAAATATAGAGAATATATTCAAAATCACTATAGTTTTTATTAATTTTTATATATAAGAACAGCGTTTAGGGATATATGATATATGAGAAATACCACCCACCCAGCATACACTGAATAGAGTACACGTGTTGAGCTACGATGCCAAAGGAGAGATGTACTAACGAGCCCTTTCATTAAAGCCTTTCGACGACATCGACTGCAGCTTGGTTTTTTTTTTTATATAGCATTGCAAATATTTTACTTCGAGTCATATTGTATTGTATTTTGAAATATATTAATATATTTGCAATCAAATACTGTACAGTAGTTTTAAAATATCTTAATGAGTACTAGGTTCGATTTTGAACGGAATTGATAAATTAATTTAAGAAATGCGTTATTATAATTATGTATTTAACGTACAATTATAGCAAAAAAAAAACTAAAATTTCTGCCTTTTACAATGATAATTTGAATATACGTTTTTAATTTTAAAGCCCACATTTCGTAAAAAAATGCGATTGATTTTTTTAACCATTTTCATATGGATTTAAAATGGACATTTCTTTCTTTTGTTATACATAAATGTTTTCTGTAGCTGTGCCGCCAGATGATAGTACTCATTCTCATCATCATCATCATGTGCGGTACGCATATATGTGGAAATTCGAAAATGCATATATCACTGATAGTCCTTCCCTATTATCTATCTTATTCCTATTAAATCTTAAAAGTTCAAGCTGTATCCCGCATATAGCAGGGCAGGCAGAGAGAAACTAGTATTAAGACACTCCGTTCTTCACTTTCCGCCGAATTGAGGCATTGCATGCTGAGTGGCGGAACTCAACGCCGCACTGTGCCTTGTTAGCAAATCCAGGAAATGAAAATACATTTCCTTAAAGAAATAACAAAATTTAAACAATAATTTTATATAATAACATATAAAATGAAAATATAACAAGCAAGGAGAATAATATAAATTCCCTCGATGCACAAATCACAAGGGGCCGACGATGCATTCATGTAATACGAGTGGAACCACAAACTAATTACTGATATCTGCTGTTACGCAATATTACAAATTTGACTGTTCCTCAGAATAACGTACCTACTAACTTTATTTAACTAGCATATCTATATATTTGATGTTTTAATCGGCTTGATATATCGACTTGCACATTTCTTTCTAATATTAATAGGCTTTGAGATTTGTTTTATTAACAGAGTGAATACTAAAGACTGAGTTAAAAATTGTCAAGGAAAAATCAAACACTTTCAATTATAAACTATTTAAATGCCATGAAATCAACATTTTCAGAAATCATTTAAACTTAAAAATATGTAGGCCCTGAAAATATGCACTTTCGACTAATTATCTTATTTTCATCTGCTATGGATATATTAAACTCCTCAGTTATTAAGTAACTGACAGGCAATACACAGCCAAATCTACTGGAAGAAACGTACGTAGAAAACTGATATATTACATGTAGGATCATTAAGGAGTGTAAGAGAGCACTAAGATAGGGTTTTGCGCAATTTTTACGGGAACGGAAAAAAAAAATACTTTCTACAGTCAAAACTATAAAAATAAAAAATTAATGCCATAAAAAGGAATGGCATGACTCATAAAGTCCACACAAACGAAGTTAAGGACAAATTGTGCTTAATAATATAACAAATATCGTCATAGTGGCGGTGTTTGTAAGTACAAATTATATAGGTAAAAGCTCTTGTATTTGTTTTATAAATAATATTCGGGTTACTAAGGCAAGGTCCATTATTTCTAATTAATTAGAAAGAATCCTATAAACGAAGTATTTTACAGTTTACCGCATAGAAGAGTAGTAAGAGAGAGAGTAATGCCAAGACACTATGTTCTCCACTTTGTATCCAAAATCGAAACAGCGTATTGAGTTGTGGAACTCAACACCACGCTTTGTTCAAATATAGCTAATACTTTGTTCGTGTGATCCCGGCTTAGAATAGGGTCACCCTGGTATTGGAGGTGTCGTAAGAGGCGACTAAAATACGTGTGGTAGAGTCACGTTGCCAGCAATGGTAACACGAATGGGCAGGCTCGACCGGTTTATTACCACCCCCGGCATTTAAAACCGGCGTCAAGTAGCGGCTTCTAGCCGCTGCGTTTCGCATTGGGTAATGCCGGGCCCCGGTGCCCAACCCCAAACCCTCCCTTGAACATGACAGCGGTACTGAAAGAGATATTACCCCAGGAGGGTACCAGTGCCTCCGGTACTGGAGAATCCCTCACTGAGCCTAAAAACTCAGGCCGCCCGTCGAATTCTGGGGAGGGCACAGAACCGCGCGTTGGACAAGGCAAACGAGGCGTACGCTCCACGGCATCCCCTACCACGCTTAACGTGGATTTCTGTAACATCAGGGGTCTACATTCCAACCTGAATGCCGTCCACCACCATCTAGAGACGGCACGGCCGGCCTTGTTGTTTTTGACGGAGACTCAGATTGCCCGACCAAGCGACACATCTTACCTTTCGTACCCTGGCTACATAATAGAGGATAATTTCATGCCTCATGCCGGGGTCGTTGTGTTCGTGAGGGAGGACTTGAGTTTCCGTCGTCTTGCCACTTTTGAAGGTCGGGACCTATCAACCATCTGGCTTCGTGTTGATTCGGACGATCATGTCCGAATCTACGCATGCCTATATAGGTCCCATAGTGGTAACGCAGAAACGGATCGACTCATGGAGTACATGCAATCGGCTATTGACGATGTACTATCACAGCTTCCCTCCGCTGAGGTCGTGATACTAGGCGACTTCAACGCCCACAACGCCGCTTGGCTTGGATCACGCACCACCGACCACGCGGGGAGGATTGTGTTTGACTTTGCTGTGGCAAATGGATTGTCCCAATTGGTTGATACGCCCACGCGAATCCCAGATGTGGATAACCACAGCGCCACCTTATTGGACCTTCTGCTGACTTCACATCCGGAACAGTACCAGGTAGCAGTCGATGCCCCTTTGGGGTCTTCAGACCACTGCCTGGTACGGAGTGTGGTGCCCATTAAACGCGGCAGCCGCAGAACACCCGCAACTCGCCGCGTATGGCACTACAAGTCAGCAGATTGGGATGGGATGCGTACATTTTACTCATCTTATCCCTGGGGGCCGGTTTGCTTCTCTTCTGATGATCCTAGTGACTGTGCCGCCGCTGTCGCCGATGTGGTCCTGCAGGGTATGGAACTTTATATTCCTAGCTCTGTAGTGCCAATTGGTGGCAAGTCACGGCCTTGGTTTGGTACATTCTGCAAACAAGCTGCCATTGGCAAGCGCGAAGCGTATCAAGCCTGGGTCGAAGCACTAGTCACTAAGGATCCAAAGGTGAAAACCTTAAAGAAGAAGTATAACCGTGCCTCTAGGTTCTTTAAGCGGCAAATTGCCAGAGCAAAGTCCGAGCATATTGTCAAAATCGGCAGGAAGCTTGAGAGCTTTCCGTCTGGAACACGCCAGTTCTGGGCGCTCTCTAAGGCTGCACTTGGCAACTTTAGCCAGCCTTCGCTTCCGCCGCTACGCACAGGAGGTGACGTCCTGGTCCATACGGCGAAGGAGAAAGCCGATGTCTTGGGCACTCTTTTCGCCTCGAACTCGACTTTGGATGACCAAGGAACCACACCACCTACCATCCCGCGGTGCGAGAGCTCAATGCCAGACATTAAATTCAGCCAAAAAGCTGTTCGGCGAGCTCTGTCTTCCTTGGACATCCACAAGTCGAGTGGACCGGATGGCATTTCTCCTTTAGTGCTCCGTGCATGTGCTCCTGAGTTGACACCGGTGCTAACGCGTTTATTTCGGCACTCTTACTCCGTCGGCGTAGTCCCGGACACGTGGAAGAGCGCTCTGATCCACCCGATCCCGAAGAAAGGCGATGGCTCCGATCCAGCTAACTACAGGCCCATCGCTATCACCTCCCTGCTCTCTAAAGTAATGGAGAGCATTATTAACAGCCAGCTCCTGGTGTATCTAGAGGATCACCAGTTGATCAACGACCGTCAATATGGCTTCCGCCATGGTCGTTCAACTGGTGACCTTCTGGTTTACCTGACCCATCGCTGGGCTGCTGCTTTGGAAAGCAAGGGAGAAGGCCTGGCAGTTAGTTTGGACATGGCGAAGGCCTTCGATCGTGTGTGGCACAGGGCGCTCCTCGCAAAACTTCCATCGTATGGGCTTCCCGAGAATTTATGCAAGTGGGTCGCCAGCTTTCTCACTGGGCGTAGCATCAAAGTCGTTGTCGACGGTTTTTGCTCCGATCACATGCCCGTGAACGCTGGCGTTCCCCAAGGCTGTGTGCTGTCCCCTACGCTATTTCTTCTGCATATCAATGACATGTTGGTGGACTCTAACATTCATTGCTATGCAGATGATAGTACGGTGGACGCTGTATACTCCGGCCGCGCAGGTCTTTCTCGGGAAAACGTTGACGAGTGCCGAAAAAAACTTGTGTCTTCTGTTGAGGCATCCCTCGGGAATGTCTCTTCATGGGCTGAAAGGAACCTTGTTCAATTCAACCCCTTGAAGACACAAGTTTGCGCGTTGACCACCAAGAAAACCCCATTTGTCGTGTCACCAGTTCTCAAGAACACTCCTCTTAAAGCCGCGCCCAGTATCAGCATATTGGGCCTTAGCGTTTCGAGTGAGTGCCAGTATCGCGATCATCTGGAAAGCAAGGCCAAGTTGGCCTCGAAGAAACTGGGTGTTATCGCCAGAGCGAGACAGTACTTCACGCCAAAACACCGTTTGGCCCTGTATAGGGCTCAGGTTCGGCCTCATATGGAATACTGTTCTCACCTCTGGGCTGGTGCACCCCAGTATCAGCTTGAACCATTTGATCGCATACAACGCAGAGCCATTCGAATCGTTGGGGACCCGGTAATCTGTGCAGGGCTTGACACTTTGGCGTTGCGTAGAGACGTGTCCTCGTTGTGCGTTCTCTATCGCATATATCACGGGGAGTGTTCTGGGGAATTGTTTGACCTGATTCCTGCCGCAGGATTTTCAAACCGCACAGTACGCCACAAGCTTAAATACCATCCACACCACCTGGATGCGTGGCACTCCAGTACTGTGCGGTTTCGAAGGAATTTCCTTCCACGTGCCACTGAACTGTGGAATGGCCTACCTGCGGCAGTTTTTCCAGGTCGATACGAAATGGGTACCTTCAAAAAGCGCGCCTACTCCCACCTCAAAGGCCGGCAACGCACCTGTAGCTCCTCTGGTGTTACACGGGGCCGTGGGCGGTGGGGATCACTTACCATCGGGTGACCCGAACGCTCGTTTGCCTTGTCCTTTCCATAAAAAAAAAAAAAAAAGACCCGTTAACACCTAAAATACGCGTAGCCTTAGCAACGCGTAGGTATGTCTCGAAAAATAAATTGAATATTGGGCTTAATTACTCTTATACATATACATATATACTTATACATATGTGTACAAGATATTTAATCGCTCTAGAGATTTTTAAGTTGAAATCACCCCATTCATCCCTTTTTGGTGTATGGTACAAAAATATTCTTCATTACGTATACTTTAATTTATAGGCGGCAGTCAAAACCTCTTATCATGGTAAACAATATATATATGAAGTAAAAAAATATTTACTAGCTATCCATCGTAGTCGCCTAGAGTGTAAATGTGAGTGTTCTATAAAGCAGCTTGAACACGTCTTTTAAAATAGGTAAATACACATACAACTAGATAAATATATGACACTTTTAATTACATCACAAATTTGTTTCTTGTAATTTACTAAAAAAAGTAATATATTATTATATTTCAAAATTACCATATCAAAATTAGACATCAAAAATATCGCCACTAGTGTGACAAAACCAAAACGTCAATAAAAACCAAGTGTTCCCTGAGGAAGGTCTACCTAATGACGTGTTCTCCTCTCGGCACGTGTCAGTCGCGTGGCGCAATACCCAAATACTTCGTATATTTATGTAGGTACGAGTACATACATGAAGGGCAAACTATACGTTTTAAGAGCAGTTCTAATTGGTATCTCACTATAATATCTTGAGCAGAAAAATTCAAGTATGTGCTACAAACGCTACTTCCGATGATGATGTTTTAAAATAATTCATGTAAATATTCATACTGCTAGTGAAATATTCATCGTATGGGATAATTACAATTTTTTAGACACTCCAATTTTACGCTGCCTTAAATTTGACAGTAAAATAACTTGCGGCGTATAGTTACAGCTATATAATTCTATGGAAAATGCTAAGAAATGTTTCATTTTTATAATAATATTTTTTCATCTTGCTTATATAAGACTTTCTTATCAGGGCGGCAAAAATGATAATATTTTAATTATAATTAATAGTTGTAGGTCCAATCACTATTGATTGGACCTATAACTACTAATTACTACTACTGTCCCACTACACCTCGTTGGGCTTTGTAAAACGTCATTTTTTATACATCTATCTAATTTTAAGAGGAATTCCAAAAAGAAAGCAAGTAGAAAAGAAATTCACGATATTTTTATTTTGTTTTAACTGTAAACGTGACAGATTGTGGGCTTGATTCCCACTCAAGAAAATGTAAATATTAAATAATATTTAGTATCTTCATTTTTTCGCCCTGGAAATACGGCAAAGCCCGACGTTGAGTTCCAGCACTCACCACGCAATGCCTCGATTCGGCGGAAATTGGGGAACGGAAATGTTAAAAGGGAACGGAGTGTCTTAACGCTAAGCTCTCTGGTTCCCTCGTCCCATCCCGCTATATTCCGGATACAGCGTG